>JAFEMH010005296.1:0-105000 GCA_022495995.1 Adenophora triphylla var. japonica
AGTGACTCCCCTCCACTCCCAAGTCTCCGGTGACTCCCCTCCAGTCAAAGTCTCAGGGTGACTCACTCCAGTCGAAGTCTCTGGGTGACTCCCCCTCCCGATCAAGTCTCGGGTGACTCCTCGAGTCAAAGTCTCGCATTCACTCCATTGGTGATTGCACCCCCTCCAAAGTCTGGTCTCTGGGCGGCTCCTCACCTCCGGTCGAAGTCTCGGGTGACTCCCCCTCCACAAGTCTCGGTGACTCTCCACTAAAGTCTTGAGTGACTCCCCCTCCAGTCAAGTCTCGGGTGACTCCCTCCGGGGTCGAATCTTAGGTGACTCTCCGCCTCGGTCGAATCTTTAGGGTCGACACCTCCTAACGATCTGCTTTGGGTCGGAGCCACCTCCGAATAGTTTTGCTGCCCCGAACTGACTGACCAAGAAGCTTGATTCCCTTCCTGTGGATACGTAGGAATCCTTTGCTCCAGAAGAGTCCAGCCATCCCCGAGCTCCCACGCATCATCCGGTCCAACCCTCCCGCCTCATCCCCTATGCCGCTTTCATTGGAATTGGGTCTTATTTTATCGACAACCTCACTTCTTCCATAAGTGGCGTTGTCGCAGGGCACCTTGTAAGTACGCCAATCCAATTCGCAACCTTTTCGAGATGCATTTTAATATGATAAAATTGCATTAGGGGGCGTTTTTGGTAAATTCTCGGTCTCTATTTCGGAGACTTTCGGAAATATTTCATAAGTTTCTTCGCGAAGTGAAGTGTACTTTTGTACTTTGCTTTTTCATTGCCAAGTGACCTAAAGGGAATAAATCTGTTTCAGACTTTTTTAGTATTCATCCCGTAATGTTCCGTAACCAGACTGGCGCTAAAAACGGTTGGTGGCACTTCACGTCACGTGCCGACAACCTTCGAAGCTCTTGCAGAAAGCGGTTACAAAGTGTCATGTCTGACATATAGGTGACTCAATGATCAAACAGCTATAAATAAGACCCTACCCCTCTCATTTCTAGATCCCAACTTTCCATACTCCCTAACGTCAATACTCGCAGAAATCACCCCCGGAGACCTCTCTCTCTCCTCCTCCTGCCCACACAAAAACCAACCAATTCCCCTCCAATTCCCTTCTCATCCCTCATGCACTCTCCTACCCCAAATTACCCTCCCAATACTTCCCGAAACACCTTCTGGAAGACCTCAATCTCGGACTCTCCTGCATCCATTGTCTAAATCTCTTACTCCAAAAGAGCTGAATCGAAGACTTTTGCACCTAACTTGGTGTGGAAGTTGAGGGACTACAAGGGTAACATCTCCTTCCCCTCTCTCTCTCTCTCTCTCTCTCTCTCTTCTGCATCTATTTGTTTTATGTGTGATTCCTTCCCCTCCACTGTGATAATCGTGACTCCATCCGCTCCACGATTATCAAGTGGTAACCCTTTCACCCTCTTTGTCTCTGTTTGAAATTGTGTTTACTTGAATCCCAATTGCATGTTCATGATGCTGATCTATTCTTGTAATTGCAATCAGGATGTCAAGGGAGTGTGGATCTCCCATATCCACATCTCCTTTTGGTTGATTTGTATCTCGATTCATGTTATTCCGATTGAAGCTGCGGTATAATTGATTGATTTAATTTTGGCATCTCGTTGAATCTGCTTTCTCGGTTGTAAGGTTCCTACAGATGGTAAACATATGTCACGTGACACATTTGGACATGAGGAGTCTTCAGTGTCACGCGACACATCGTGCCCATCTACGGGGATCATCCTTGAGTTGTAAGTTGTTAGCTAGTTAGTTTGTCATTAAGTTGAGGTGACTATCTTTGTTTAATATTCAAATCTAGTTTGTAATTGTGATTTGTGTTCATTGGTCTTGCTGTAACTGGTGTTTGTAAAGTCTCACACCCAAGGTGACCATTGGTGTCACGCGACACAATTGGACATGAGGAGTCCCGTGTCACGCGACATAAGTAGTCCTTTGCGTAAGACTTGGTTTCGGTTGTGTCTGTTCTCCTGGCTGTAATGGGATGTGGCCTCCCTGATCAATTGGTCTACAAGTTGTAATAATCTCATTTGTTCAATAAAATTCATGTTTATCGCACTTGCCTATTATCATTGTTTGCACATTTTTTTGAATTATTTGGATGTCTAAATTAGAAAGACTCGTCTACGGACGAGGCGTGTTGGGTGAACTCTCGGTTCTTCCCAACACGTAACCTGACCCCCGAACCCATTTCTCTTTCAAAAGGTTTTTCAAAGTGCACCTCTAAAGCATGGCGTGATGACTCCTAATCTTTTTCATTTGAAAACTCGAATTTTTTATTTTTTTTCGGGGCGAGCGCACATTCAAACACACATACGCCAAGTCCCATCCTTTTTAGGGACAAGAAGAGTCGGAACAACACAAGGGCTCATAATGTCCTGAATATATCCCCTCTTCAATAGGTCCTCAACCTGTTCTCTCAAAATATCATGTTCCGCGGGACTCATTCGGTAATGTGGGAGATTAGAAAGAGATACACCAGGAACTAGATCAATATTATGTTGAATATCATGCAAGGGAGGCAACCCTGCAAGAAGTTCCTCGGGCATAGTGTCACGATATTCCTCCAACAATGCCTGCACATATTTGGGAACAAAACTAACATTCCCCACAAACCCTTTTCTCACTACTGCAAACACAACAAAAGCATCAATAATATCCGTAGCAAACTCCAGAGCAGTACATAAAGAGACAATAAACTTCTTTTTCTGCTTGGCATATGCAGGTTTATCTCTTAATGGGCACAAATGAAATCGCACACAATCTTTCATAAAACTAATAAAATTCTTCCATCCCTTATGTACAACATTGTTATTAAATTGCCAAGGTCTACCCAGCAATAAGTAGCATGCAGTCATATCAACAATATCGCATGCAACCACATCCTTATATCGACTAATAGAAAAAGGAACAAAATATTACTTGTATACCTTAATATTACCGACCGAATTGATCCACCCAACTGTGTAAAGAGTTAGATGTTTTTGCATGCTCAGTTTCAGTTTCTCCACCAAACTACGGGATACCAAGTTTTTGCTACTCCTACTGTCAACAATCATGGTCACATCTTGATCATTATTTTTCCCCTCGTGCAAAAAATATTATGTCTCTAAGGATTCTCTACATCAGTAGGAGTTGTTGGCATTAGCCTGCGAACCATGAATGACTCATGCTCTTCGGTTTCCTCCTCAACATCGTTGGGATCCTCCCAATACTCCTCACAAGCGCCATCAATACCTTCCTCCTCAAAATCATCCTGTTCAACCACATTAATCCCTTTACGATTAGGACATTGATTCGAGATGTGCCCCTCTTGACCACAATGATAGCACTTGTCACCATAATTCTTGGCGTAGGGGATAGAATTCTGACGCCCATTATTAGCGGTGTTGGTGTGTCGTTGTATAGGTGGATTCTAAACAGTGGCAGTAGGCGCATTCTTCCCATCAACAACCTTAGGACCCAAAATCTGTGTGATCTCATGATTGGCCGCCAGTGTATGCCCCGAGTACTGGCCCTTACCACCCAAAACCGATGACTCCACATACTTCCGAAAAGTAAATTTTTCCCGAAACGGTGTGGGTTGTTGTCGCTCGACGGTTTTAGCCCGGGATATGGCTCATCAAAAGTGTGAACAGAATAAAACTCAACCTGATTTCTAATGTTAATCTGAAGACCTGTAATGTACCTCGCAGTTTGTTGTGCATCTGATTCTTTCAAATCGTTGCGCGAAGATTGTGTATGATAGTCGTGTGTATAGGCAGCAATGGTTCAACTACCCTGTGTGCAAGAATGCAATTCTATTAATAATAATCAAAGTTGTGTTAGAAGAGTATTTATACTACCAAATCCAAATAAATAAAGGAAAAGAAACAACGATAACTTAATAAATAAAGGAAAAGAAATAACGAAAATAATAATACAAGACAAAAAAGGAAAACCATCGTCACAGCGTCTTCAGTTTCCAGCGTGCCTCGCCTCCGCACGACCGCACCACCAAACCTGCACGGGCGTGCCGCATTTACGTCCGGACACGGACATGCCTCTTATATTGCCCGGATGTGAAAAATAGGCCGTAACTCCTGCTCGGCCAGCCCCATTATGCAAGGCGTGCTATCCTTCACTTATTTTCTCAACCCGTTCTACATCAGGATAGGGTGGGGGTGATTGGCGAGTTGTTAAAGAATAATTTTAATATGAGTAAAAAATAATAATTCGGAAAGGGGGGAGGGGTGACGGTGGGGGAGTTGTTAAAATATAATTTTAATATGAATAAAAAAAGCTTTGACGGGAGGGGGTAGGTGAGTGGTGGTAGTGGAGAGGGGTGGGGATGGAGGGGATGTGAGGTGGGGGTAGGGGAGGGGTGTGTGGTGGATTTGGTGCGGGTCAAAGATGGTAGGGTGAAGAGGTGGGTGTGGGCTAGATGATCGATAATAGTTAGGGGTAGGGGTTCAGAAAAGGTGGATGGAGTGAGGGTGTTAAGAAGCAATTTCTGAAAAATGAAACACGAAGATGAAATTCGTAAGTCATTTTATTTAGAAATATGGAGAAATTTTATTTTTCCCATTTCATGGTGCTTATCAAACAACGAAAAATGGGAAAATTATTCTAAAAAAAAACACTTTTATCCAAACAAATGGAGCCTAACTAAAGCCACAACCAGTCGGTTTTGAATAATGAACAAAACCTAAATCGAGATGAGAACACAACCTGAGTCGAGATTATATATATATATATATATATATATATATATATATATATATATATATATATATATATATATATATATATATATATATATATATATATATATGTACATATATATATGTACATGTATATATGTACATGTATATGTGTACATATTTATATGTACATATGTATATGTACATATATATGTGTACATGTACATATATACATGTACATATATACATGTATGTATATATATAATCAGGTGCACACTTTCCTGCCAAAATAACAATCCGTTAGGCCAAATATTTGTACACATGTACTTTGGTATCTGGTTGTTTGTGAGCCTAATATGAAGTTGTTCAGAAAACTTTATGATCATAATAGCATATTTGAAATTCTACCGTATGACAATTAGGTCTACTCTACTTTATGACACAGAATGTTGGGCTGTAAAACAATATCGCATTCATGATATTAAAGTGATGGAGATATGCATGAATGGCTAGGGTTTGCAAATAAGATGAAAAAACAAATAAGTAGGCAAAGAGCTCGAAATAAGGGTGCTGAACCTCGTACAGGATCATAAAACACTACGGGATTGTTTGGTTGCCAGAGGGGATAAGGATAAATATTAAGACGAGGATTATTAGTCCTAGGAGTAATAAGGAGGGTCATAATTATTCCAAAATAAAATTAATATTTGTGTTTGGTTGAAACAATGTAACACACTTAATGTAACACACTGTAGCTATGGTGAATTTTTTAACATCTTTTTGAGTCGTCACCTATATTTATTTAGTTGGAAATATAGAAAAACCATTTGAATTGAGATTTTGGGTTCGGGGCTTAGGTTATGTAATGGGAAGGTCAAGGAGCACCCATTCCACCCAATTCGGAGATCGGTCTTGCTAAAAAAGAGGTTTTCAAAGAAAAAGATGTTTTAATTAAACAAGTAAAAGAATCCATTTAACGAGGTTAAACGGAATATAGGATTGATTGCTTCGAGACCGTCCACATGATTTGGGGAGGCTCTAAGCCGATCCTAGGTTTGATGTATTACACCACTCTAACAATCAATTAGAAAGGGAGGAGGAAGATTACCTCGAGAAGAGATTTGGACAGAGTTTCAACTTAAGTTTAGAGTTGAACCTTGATGTGGACAGAGCTTCGCCTCGGTCCTTGATTCTTTCTTTGATGTTTGTTGATCAACAAGGTTGATAAACAAACTTTAGGTGATTTTAGGGTGGTTTACAGGAATCTTTCAGGGAGAGAAACCAGTAAACGTAGGGGTTTTTGACTGAAAAGTCCAGGATCCGAAATACTGAAAGTCTTCAAGTATTTATAGGTGTAGGAGAGGTGAAGGTGGAGAGGTAAAATACCCTGGGAAGGTTTCAGAACCCAAATTCTATTGGATGATCGAATTGATAAGGTTTTATCCAGAAAGAGGTTGAAATCGACGAGGAAACTGGCTTCTGCACGTCTGCAGGGCATAGTATCGAGCAAGACACGTAAATTCCGCACGAGACAAGGCTGTCAGTGGATAATTCTGTTCTTACCTCGTTATCTCGTATGCAGTTTAGTCCAAACTAACGGTCGTTAGTCAAACCTTAACGAAACATGACGAAATGGTGGATTTTTACTCTTGACTCAAGGCGAGACTTAGAGTGGTATTAATCTGCTTCGATGGGTTCAGAATGGGGTGTCTACAGAGCCCCTCATTGACAAGTCTTATGGAAGAAGTCATGTCGACAATAGAAAAGACATTATTCTGGACATCGGGATGATCGAGCCGCACGGCTTCCTACGTATCTCTATCGGAGAATCAGACCATAACGTAGTTTGACTCCAAAATACGAAAAGGCTGCTTTAGGTATTTTGAAAATCAAGGAGATTTTGTTTTTTGAAAAGGTAAATTTATACTGAGGAATCAAATCAAGACCCAATTCTGAATATACCTATCTGTCTGAAGATTTGCCTGTCTGGGCTCCGAACCTGTGGGGAAAGATGTTAGAAACAAAGGTTTATATGTCCGGTCCTTTGTGTCCTGTTGGTTTGGTGACGATTCGCCTGTCTGGGCTTCGAATCGGGCTTTTTGCTGAGGATAACGATTCACCTGTTTGGGTGTTGAATCGAGCTTTTTGATTTTAACAATTCACCTGTCTGGGCATTGAATCTGGTTTTTCTTTTGATGATTCACCTGTCTGGGCATTGAATTGGGCTTTTGACGATTCACCTGTCTGGGCTCTGAATCGTGCTTTTCTTTTGATTTGACGATTCACCTGTTTGGGCGTTGAATCGGGCTTTTTGTGATGACGATTCACCTGTCTGGGCTCTGAATCATGTGGGGTGACTTGATCTCTGGATCAATCATTTTCGGGTGACTGATGTCGTATTGGGCGATTGTGCGGGTGCCACGTTCGGCTCGTTCCGTGACTTGCGGTCCCGATTTTTCCATGTTTCCTTGCTAGTGTATCACTTTCAAGGGTAAATGTGTCAAAATTTTGAATTTTGACGTTGCTTAGACGCTTATTATTGAGGAAAATTTTGTACATTTCCAAGGGGGTTGTCTCGCGCGGGATGGCTTGTATCGTGTGAGACAATGACTGTCGAGGCAATATAACGACGGTGTGTTTTATTTAAAACACCCATTTTCTAACTTTCTCTTCAAGTTCGAGCCAAGGCATTTTTCCCTGAGATTTTTGGTGCATTGCTTTGTTTATTTCTCCTTTCAATCGACATTTTAATCCTTTCTTCTTCCATCATCCATGGCGCAAGAAAAGAATCCGACTTTCGATAGCTACTTGCTCGGGAAGGACTATCTGAGGGACGATCTCACTTTTGATCGGCCTATGCACATTTCCCATGCCATTCGCGAGGGTTTAGTAAGAATGCTTTCTCTCAATCTCATTTCATGCTTTGCATTGAATCCATGTCTTTTGAATTCCCCAATTTCATCAAATTGGCCATTTTTCTCTTTTCGTTTTAGAACTAGGTTCCATCGTTGCATGCTCATTTTTTTTGTTGATGTATGTTGGATGTTGATGCATTGGCGTGTATGTGAGTTCCCTACACATCATGGATTGTAGGAGGGGTTGATTCGGGTAGCCGAATGCTTCCTTGAACATGACCTTCTAGTATGCACGCCAAGTGTTTGATGAAATGCCTCAATGAAAATTTTCTCTTATTTCTTTGAAGTTTTGCCATGGAATGATTTCTGACATTGCTCCCTTGCTTTTTCTATGTTTTGCAGTCGTATAGGCCAACCAAAAACTGTCATGGGATTGCGAAATTTGCCAAGGCTTTGTGGGACAAAGTCAAGGGCTTGAACGGAGTCCGGGCTAGGATTGGTCAGACGGGGCTCCTTACTTTTGTGGATAACATCCAAGGGATGAGGCGGACTCCTCAGGTCCTTCAGGCGATTAGGGAGAGGTGGTGGGACACTACCCATACGGTCCATCTTCGCTTCGGGGAAGCTACTATGATCTCGACTGATTTTCTTGCTATTACCGGGTTGGAGTTAACTAGCGTTGCCCTCCCGAAGACTGCAGGTTACAAGCCTGCAAATCCATATGAATGAAGGTGGTTGATTGGTTTTGCCCCTACCAAGGTTAAGGGGTTACTGCTGAGTTGTAGCCTCTTCGCGCTCAGCTCGAGGCTTATACTGAAAATCCTAATGCGGATACGGATCGGTTGGTGAGGGGTGTTCTCTGGTATATCTTATCATAGACCATCTTTGCTAACCACTCCTCCACGGCTCACCTTGCTCTCTTGGGGTTGTTGGTTGATCTGGATGTGGTGAGGACATATGATTGGGGCTCAGCCGGACTGGCCTTCTGTTATCATGCCATGGATGAGGCATGTAGGCACACCAAGGATACCCTGTCTGGGTATTCTTATGCTTGGGAGGTATGATTTTGATTCTGTCTTTTTCATTTATCTGCACTTTTTGCTTGCGCCTTTGTACTGAATCTGTTCTGCTTTCTTGTACAGATATAGGGATATGCTGTCTTTGGATTGTATAGGTTTGAGCTGGATGACCGCGATCCTCAGTTTCTGGATATCAAGAGGTGGAGTCATCCCAACCGGATCGTGGATGGGGAGGAGGGACAGGATTGGACCCTGACCGTTGAGGAGGCGCGGGGCTTGCTGGATAACTTTGACTTTGGGCGGCTAAGCTTGTATCCGTGGTCCTTGGTGGAATGAGAGGTTCACCGTGCCTGGGATGCCACCGAGATGCAGAGGATTTTGGTATCGCTGGAGGGGGATACCATGTAATTGGGCGAGAGAGTCTTCCCTCAGCATGGCCAGGGTTCACTGCCCTATAGGGTGCCAGAGGATCCGCCTAGGGCGATGCATCCTACCCACTTCATCCCTGACGGAGATTATGCCGATCTTGTGAATGGCTATGCGGCGGCGGATTGCATTATCCGAGGGGCTTCATATGAGGAGTTCTTGCCTCGCTTGATGGGTCCCCTTGTGGCAAGTGATAGGCGGTCACGTGCTCGAGCTTCTACCTCTGCCTCAGCCTCAGGTTCGTTAGCCCCAAGCTCTTCATCGTATTATGCAGGCCCCGTGACTTTTGCACCGGATTATGGTCCTCCGAGCTTCACGTATATGATGGGAGGTATGCAGATGGTGGGTCACATCCCGATCACGGACCATATTCCTGAGGGTTACCGCCTCCCTTCCGATGCCTCTTCGGTACATTTCTGTTCATACTATTTCCCGTATTCGTCCATATATGTGTATATGTCCGACTTCATCTGAGCATCCTTTTTGTTATCAGATTATCATGTCCGCGGCTGATTACAACCGTGGGGCGAGCAGGATGGCTGGATTGATGTCCTTAGAGACAGATCTGTCAGAGCGGATGTTTCAAAAGGTGGATTTGGCGGCGTCGACGGTAGCCTCTGCAGTGACCCCGTCTTGTGGAGCCAAACGGTCGAGGAGGGACGGTAGCCCCAACGGTGGTAAAGATGATGGAGGCGCCGGCAACTCAGGCAACTTGATGGCATGATCCCTTTTTCTCCCCATTTATCTTTTGAAAACCTGTAAATATTGGTCGGGTGGGCCCAGACAAATTTTCTTTTCTTGTACCTGGTAGCACGTAGGTAGCACAAAAACAAGATTTCTTAATTCCTAATCCTAGGTCTAGTTAATTTTTTAACTTTCTCGACTTTCATGGTGGAATTAAATGACCATTTAGGTCAAAGTTTTGAGCTTAGTTTCACTGCCTGTGCTGCATATTAGGAACTGTTCTTGCAGGTTTTGAGACTTGCTTCTTCAATTCGGGGCTAGATCATTTGCTTGTACAGGAAAGCTGTTGGAATTGCCGAAGGGTTGTATCACGCGGGACAAGGTATCTCACGCGAGACACGCTACTTAGGAGGAATTCTTTTCTTCTTCGAACAAGATTTTGTCAGTTTTCCCTATATATAAACACCCTGTAGTCCGACTAGATAACCCATTCCAGCTTCTCAAACTCTAGAGATATTCTGTTAGGGTCGAATTCTTGATTTCTTTTCCAACCCTGTGGTCCATGGCTTCTAAGGAGGTTGTCCCAACGTCCATGATCGTTGATGATTTGTCTCTGCCGTCTGATGTAGTCGAAGCGTTCAAGCAAGCATCGAGGAATTTTGTAAGGTCATTTCGTAATCGATCTCGCATTAAATTTATTGCAGAATTCGGATTCAGAATCCTTTTCACTTTGAAGAACCTCCAACTGGATTGGAATCTTCTGCAGGGTGCTGCTCGATTTTGGGATCCCTCCGTTCATCTCTTTAATTTCTCTCTTAATGAGATGGTGCCTACTATTGAGGAATTTGCCATTATCTTGGATATGCCTTTGACTGGTGAAATCGTTGTTCCTAAATTCAATAGGAACCATGCGGAGGCTTTGAACGAATTATTAGGGATTCCCCTCGATACTTGTTACAATTTGGTTCATCGCAGATGGGTGGATTGCTCTTCTCTTCCTGAACGCTTTAGCGGAGATTCAGATGACGAGGCCTTCCATGTTTACAAATGAAACTTTCTGGCCCTTTCTCTTTTCGGAGATGTTTTGTTCACGTGCAGGGATGGCTTAGTTGACTCCCAATTGGTGGAAATTGTTTTGCAGGCTAGGAAACGTTCTAGGAACATTATTCCGCTGATCTTGGGTGAGACCCTGCATGGTCTTGATGAGTTGCACCAGACCGGTGCCATGACTCAAGGGAGTCCTCTTTTGTTGACTATTTGGCTTAGGGAGCATCTCAAGTTGGTAGATCCTCAGTTGGAGTATTCCCCATTTACATATCATATGAGGAAGTTGCTGATCAAGGATCTCTCGGTGGATGAGTGGGCCAAGTTGATTGCAAAAACTGCCACTGCAGATATCATTTGGTGTTCACCTTATTGGAGACTGAACAAGTATGTTGCCAATACCAAGTGTTTCGACAAGGTCGTTCTCCCGGGTTTGCGAGATTCCTCTTTTTATTTTCCCAAGCGGGTGCTTCGTCAGTTTGGACAGCAGCAGGACACTTATCATTTCGAAGGATCTTCTTGTGAAGTGTCCTATATTGCTGTGGAGTTTGCGAATGTGTTAGCTCATGCATGGGGTGAAGGAACTAATCGAGATCGCTGGTCGAACCTTCGGACTTTTGATGCAAGTGTCTTCTTATCTGACAAGTATTTGGATTGGTTCCTTCATATCGGTCACCCAAGTGCAGAGAAGATTGATGATCTGCGTCTTTCACTGCTAGGAGATTCCTTCGTGACGAGCAGTATTTTAAGAAGGAGCGAGGCCCAGTCTGATCCTGCTAATGTACGGACTGATCCAACCCAATATTTCCTGGATGGGGATTGGTATAAGAGGAGAGGTAAAGGTCTTCCCGAAAAGATGCAAGCTTTGGATAGGCCCAACGTCTTCAAGAGGCTTTCAGAGTCCGTTTTCGCTCGCCTCGAGGGATGTTCTGCTTCGAAGGGTCCAAAGCGCAAGAGAGATCGGGATGATGGGGTGATCATGTCCGCCGGCCTACAAAGTCAATGAAAGGCTAGATCTTAGGGAGTACCAAGAGATTGCTTTGATAAACCGCTAGTTTTATTTATTAGTATTTTTTTTTCAAGATGGTTAGCTTAGCAAATTAGTCGTTGTGGTTAGGATTTCCCTTTTAATTTTAATAAAATGCATTTGATTAATAAAAGAACAAAATTTGATTTATTTATTGAACCGAACCCGAAGGCTGCCTACGTTCTTCTTTTACAGCAATTAAATAAGAGACTCAGGTCTAACGTAGTTCATTTTTGAGAGAAAAAAGAACAAAATATGATTTCAGGCCGAAGAGTAGTCTCGCGCGAAACAAGGCCCCCTTCTCTCTCTCTTTTTTTAATGCACACCCTTGCTTTTGCCTAGACCGCCCTTTCATGTTTTCAATCTAGCGGGCTTCTTTTCTTGTGCAAACTCTAATTTTTGCCTAGGTTGCCCCTTTCAGGATTTTCAACCTAGCGAGCGATTTTTATTTTTAAGAGGCCAAGTCACGCGAAGTACTTCTTGAGCTTGTCCATGTTGACCGGCTTCGGTAGCTGATCTCCGTCTAAGTCTACCAGCTGAAGGGCTCCCCCAGAGAATATCTTCTTAACAACGTAGGGTCCTATCCATCTTGGTCCCCACTTGCCTAGAGGGAAGGTCCAGGACGATGCTCGCGGAGAACCGGGTCGCCTACTCTGATGTTTCTTGTCTTGACCTTTTTGTTGAAAGCTCTTGCCATTCTTCTTTGGTAAGCTTGAGTGTGTTCGGCTGCTCTCAACCTTCTTTCGTCTAGCAGGGCTAGCTCTTCGTATCTGCTTTCTAGCCAGTCGACTTCATTCACTTGGTTTTCTAGGAGAACCCTTAGTGACGGTATTTCCAATTCTATTGGTAGAACAACTTCCATTCCGTATGTGAGAGCGTATGGAGTCCTCCCTGTGGCTGTTCGGATCGAAGTGCGGTATCCCTAAAGTGCAAAGGGTAGCTTGTCGGACCAGTCTTTTCCAGTGACTGCCATTTTTCTGATGATTGTTTTGATCATTTTGTTTGCAGCTTCAACTGCTCCATTCGTTTGAGGCCTGTAAGGAGATGACTTATGCCTTACGATTCTGTACTCTGTTAAGAGGTGATCAGTTTCCTTCTCGAAATGGGAACCATTATCCGATATCATCTCTTGGGGAACCCAATATAGGCAAATGATGTTATGCTTGATGAATTCTGCCACCTTTCGGGCATTCAAAACTTTGTAGGAGGCGGCCTCGATCCATTTAGTGAAATAGTCAATGGCTACTAAGACAAAACAGTGTCCGTTGGCTCCTGCGGGTGTAACCTTTCCAATCACATCTATGCCCCATGTTGAGAACGGCCAAGGGGATGTCATAGGGTATAGCAGGGAAGGCGGTGCATGCTGAAGGTTGGCGTGTATCTGACACTTATGGCATTTCTTGACCATGCTGGTACAGTCGGCTTCCATGGTTAACCAAAAGTACCCTTGTTTGATGATCTTTTTGGTGAGCATGTTTTCGCTCATGTGGGTTCCACATACTCCTTGATGAACATGGCCCATTATTTCTTGGGCTTCTTCTTCGCTGGCGCAAAGGAGGTTCCCCTGGGAGTATTTTTTGAATAGGCAGCCAGCAATGATGACGTAATTAGCCGCCAATCTCCTAAGGGCAATCTGAGTCTTCTTTTCGGCCTTAGGCGGAATGGCTCCATCTAGGATGAAATGCCAGATGTCATAGTACCATGGTTTCTTTTCGGAGTCCTCAATGGTGGCGCATTCGGATAACCACTTGTCTTTGCAGTCATGGAGGTCTATAACGGCGCAGTAGGCAGGAGTTGCTCGCCAGGTTATTTTGAAGGGTTTTACTGCCTTTCCTGCAGGGATCTCGACTAAGGAGGCAAGTGTAGCCAATGCGTCAGCAAACCGATTTTTGTCTCTAGGGAGATAGTGGAATGAGACATCTTGGAATTGTTGCACCAACTCTTGGTGGTGGGCATTGTATCTCTGAAGGGTCGCATCTTGGATCCTCCACTTTTTCAGTGTCTGATTGATGATCAACTGGGAGTCCCCAAATACCTCAAGTTCGATTACGTTGCGTTCTAGGGCTGCTTCGAGTCCCGCTATGCAAGCTTCATATTTGGCGGTGTTATTAGTGGCGTCAAAGTCAAGATGTATTGCTAGTGGGGTATAGATGTCGTCGGGATCCACTAACAACATTCCAATGCCGAAACCTTTCTTATTGGTTGCGCCATCAAAAAATAATTGCCACTTATTTTCGTCTTCTATACTCATGATGTCTTCATCAGGGAATCGCAGGTCTTTCCCCTTCACTTCGTCGCAAGGAAATTCGGCCAACTGATCTGCAAATACACTACCTCTGACGGATTTCTGAGTGACGTAAGTGATATCATATCCCGCGAGCATGAAATACCACTTAGCCAGGCGTGAAGACAAATTTGATTTGTCTAGGATATATTTTAAAGGATCCATTCTTGCGATGAGACGAACCGGGAAGGCTTCCATGTAGTGCTTTAGTCTCTGTGTTACCCAGACGAGAGCAGCGCAAGACTTGTCGAGTGGAGAGTAGTTGATTTCGCTGCCTTGGAATCTGCGGCTGACAAAGTAGATCGCATTCTCTGTGTGTGAAGCTGGCTGTTCTTGAGCGAGCATAGCCCCCAGCGCGTTATCAGTAACAGTGAGGTATAGTTTTAAGGGTTTCTCCTTATGCGGGAGGTTAAGTAGTGCTTAACTTCCTCGAATGCCTCTTGACATTCCTCGGTCCATTCTTGAGGTGCATTTTTCTTAAGTAGCTTGAAGATAGGATCGCACATTGTAGTCAGTTGATTGATGAATCGACTGATGTATTGGAGTCTGCCCATGAATCCCTTTACTTCTTTCTGTGTTCTGGGTGGAGGCATGTCTATGATGGCCTTTATCTTGGCGGGATCTGCTTCTATGCCACGTTCGGTGACCATGTATCCTAAGACCTTCCCTTTGACCACCCCGAATGAGCATTTCGCGGGGTTGAGCCTCATTTTGTGTTGTCTCAGTCGATTGAAGAATTTTCTGAGATCTCTGAAGTGCTGACCATCTGTCCCCTTTGAGTGGATAATCATGTCGTCCACATATACCTCTATTTCTTTGTGGATCATGTCATGAAATAGCGTCGTGACTGCCCTTTGATAAGTAGCCCCAGCGTTTTTCAGACCAAACGGCATGACCGTATAACAGAACGTCCCCCAAGGTGTGGTGAACGCTGTTTTGTGTTGGTCTTCTTCTGCCATGAGAATTTGGTTATACCCTGCGAAGCCATCTACGAATGAGCGGACTTCGTATGCTGCGGTGGCGTCGACCAACATGTCTATGTTTGGTAGCGGGAAGTCATCTTTAGGGGACGCCTTGTTCAAGTCTCTGAAATTAGCACAGACTCGTATTTTCCCATTTGATTTGGCTACTTGTACTGTGTTGGCTAGCCATTCCGGATACTCAATCACCTTGATAAACCCTACGTTCAAGAGTTTCATGATCTCTTCTTTCACTTGCATTGACCATTCGGGCTTAATTCTGCGTAGTTTCTGTTTGACTGGTTTGGCGTTGGGTAGCAGCGGTATCTTGTGCTCTACGATCGACTGACTTAACCCCGACATATCTTTGTAGGACCAAGCGAAGACGTCGACATATTCTCTGAGGAGCTGCGTTAAGGTTTCTCTGTCTTCCCCCTTGAAGAAACTGCCGATCTTTGTTTCTCTGGGGTCTTCTGTTGTCCCAAGATTAACCGTTTGCATTTCTTCATTGTCAACGGGGCCATTCTTTCCACAACGACCTACTTGCTTTGCTAATTCTTTTAAAATTTGTTCGTTTTCTTGGTCTATCTCATCGTATGATTCATTATTAACTTGTTCGTTATATTGATTATTATTAGTTAATTCATCATTCACGATGTTAGCAATCTCAGGGTACTCGGAAAGATCAAAGTTTTCATTAAGGAAGTAAGGGAATACATGTTCGGCCACCGCCTCGATTTCCTCTTGAGTGAGTTCATCAGAGGTGGAGTCTGACTCTAAAGTGAAAGCTATAGGGCCTATCTTCCTGCAGGGATGGGGAGTACAACCAAGCTCTTTGATCATGAAGTCTTCATCAACAACTGGTCCCCCGGTGACATGCCAGTTTAGAATTGGCTCATCACATTTCTGGATTAGCTTCGTGTAATCAATAGTTGGAGTGCCCCCCTTGGATATTGTGTGGATCTGGCTGTCCTCTAGCCGACACATGTTCTCAAACTATCGCAGCATGTCTTCTCCCAACACAAAGTCCCATTCACTGGTCATTTCTACCTTTGTGCCCCACAAATCTTTAGGGATTAGTGGGAGGAGTTCTGTTTCATCTGACGAAGCGTCGCAGTCGCTGAAAATTTCAAAGCCTGGTTGGCATTTTCCTTTATCGTCAGTCCATGGTTCTAAAAAGATAAAGTATGGGATGTTTTCCCCTTCCCGAATGAAGTAGCCGTTGAGTGTCTTTCGGTATGGTTCGAGGTGGCAGTCTTTTCCCTTTGGGTCATTGTAACTTTTGTACGCGGTTCCTTCCCACTTGATTTGAGTGAAGTCCCACTCTTCTTCGTCACTTTCATCGTGGATGGAAATGATGTATCCTAGGCCATGCTTCATGTGTGGTGGGGAAACCGGTGGTGGATCCGTTATCCCTTGTAAGTGTTTGCCAAGTCCCAAGCCAGAAAAGTACCCTTTCGCTTGCATCATTCTCCAAATAGGAAGGTTTCCGAAAAACCGAAGTGCTTTAGAGTAATCGTTTTCATTGCAAGTTTCTATGACATTTACGGTACTTTCTTTCTCAATCACAAAGCTACTGAATAAGTAATCAGAAGTGTTGTGTTGTTCCTCGAGGATAGGGCTAGCAGTAACCATTTCTCCGTGTATGGTGACTATTGTGTCGTTGTGTTTGAACTTGATGCATTGGTGTAGAGATGAAGGTACAACTCCTATGTCGTGCAGCCAAGGGCGGCCAAGCAGTAATTTGAAGGATGCTGGGATGTCTATGGCTTGGAATTCGATGCTCATGGTGACTTGCCCCATTTCTATAGGTATCACGACTGAACCCAAAGCAGTTCTAGCAGTACAATCATACCTCGTACAGTGTGCCCTGATGGCTTAAGGTCTTTGTGAGTGAGACCTAATGATGATAAGGCTTTCTTTGGAAGAACGTTGAATGCAGAACCATTGTCGACCAAAATGCGTGGCATTCGGTATCCATTCACCTTAGCAGTTATGTATAGGGCCTCATGATGATTGTTTCCATATGATGGAAGGTCCAAGTTAGTGAAAGTGATAACATTGCCAAATTGCACTTGGCCAATCATTTTTGTAAGGTCTCGGGTGTAGCTTCTGAGGAAATGGTCATTTGAGCCAAGGCCTTCTTCAACATTTCACGATGTTTGTGGGATGCTCCGATAAGGTCCCAAACTGAGATATTTGCTTGTGTCTTCTTTAGCTGGGCTAAGAGAGGATCGTCGGGCTCATTTGATGATGAAGATTTTGCTTGTTTAGGAGGATTTTCATCCCTTGGGTCTTTGTTGATAATCACTCGACCGGATCGTGTGAGGAGATTGACTGTTTAAGACCCTTTTCCCTTTTGTTCTAAGATTTCATCCCAAGACATCATGTAGCAGAAAGAAGATTTATTAATTTCAAAAGGGCTCTCATCCACAGTTGTGGCTAGATGAGTAGGATCCTTGGAGCTACTTTCTATTTCTATCAAATTGACTTCATTATTTGGTAAAGGATTAGTAACAACATTAGGAAGTCCTATCTCTTTATCATCGAACAAATCATGGATGACATCCTTCAGGTGAAAACATGAGTTGGTGTTGTGGCCAGTGAAGTTGTGGTACACACAGAAGAGATGATGAGAATGATTAGCAAGAAGATCTTTCTTTGGTGGTCCACCTTCTCTTGGTTTGATTTTTCCATTCTTGACAAGCACCTCGAGGAGTTCCTCTTGAGTTATCCCTTCAAGTTTGTCGTAATGCCTATCCCTTTTCTTCTTTTGTGGTGGAGGTACCGCAGAGTACTTACCATCTCCGGGATGATTGAAGACTATGGCAATGACGGAAGTGTCCTTAGGGTTGGAAGAGGAAGAGGAACTTTTGTTGTAACGGAACCCGCTTTCTTTCTTGGCTTCCCTCTTTTGCTTGATGAGGTCATCTAACCGTATGCCGGATTTGTGGAGTTCGGCGAAGCTAGGAAAATAGTTACCCGCGAGTTTGTCTTGATACTCTTCCCGAAGACATTGGATGAGGATGTGGATTTGCTCGTCTACGCTTGGCCTATCAACGATTTCAGTTAGTTTGGTCCTCCATCTTTTGACGAAGTCTGTGAAGGATTCGTTCGGAAGCTGCTTGGTTTGTTCGAGGTTCCTTCTAGTAGTGCGGTAAGTGGAGTTGTCCTCATATTGATTTTGGAAGGTACGACTAGCGAGTGGCCAATCAAGTCTTGTAGAGAGTGGAAGAGTCATGTACCAATCTCTAGCGGCACCATCGAGAGTTTGTGGAAAGCATTGAGCTAGTAGGTTGTCATCAACACCCATAGGTAGCATGACCCAATAATAGGTCTCCAAATGTGATTTGGGACATGTAGTGTAAGTGCTCCAATTTGAGTTGTTAGTATTTTCGTTAGAAAATTAACGAAAGTTTTAACATTCCTAACATTTCTAACATTTCTAACCAACCAAGGGTAGATTAGGGTTTGCCATTTAAAGATAAACCAAGAAAAGAATCTCAAAAAGCAAAAGAAATTGGAAAAATCCAAATTAGGCAAGTTGAAAAACAAAAACTGCTGGAATTTTGAATAATATTCTTCCTGTTCAAAGCCTGGAGCAGCATTTAATGCACCAGGCACGTTTACGGAACCATCCGCGCGGATATGTTTGCATCTCACAGGGGCCTATAAATTGAACCCTCCTCTCTCAGTCTACACAACACATTTTACTCACAGAAGCTGTATTCTGGCGAAAATAGAGAGAAAACAGTGGGAATCCTTAGATTGCCACCATTTTCTCTTGAACCTTTCCCAAATTCACTTCAAACATTCTCAAATCACTCTTAAACACACCAAGCTCAAGCTTAAAACACTACTCAATAGGAAGATTAGGGAGAAAACATAGAGGACTTAAGTGTTATCTACTTGTTTTCTCTTTGATCAACTCTATCACCAAACCCTAAACACATTCAAGCCTTGAATCCACTCAAACACAAATCCAAACACCAAATCTTGATACTCCTCAAGTCAAACACCAAATCTTGATACTCCTCAAGTCAAATTCCAAGCCTAGGAAGATAGGGTGTCACCATTGGTAAAGCCCTCCTTCTCTAAACCCTAAAACTCCCTTTTAACTTCTTGTTCATCTTGTTCTTCTCACTTTGATTTACTTTATGTCTAGTTTAACTTAAGTCTTGACCTAAGATGGTCATCTTGAAGTTCATCTCCATGAATGACCATCTCAAATGGTCCACATTTTTAAATCTCTAGTTGATTTTCTCTTTAATTTCATCTCTACAAAATTCCCCTTCCCAAGCAAATGAAATGCTTAAGTCCTAATGTACCCCAAGGATTGTTTGATATAGTAGATCACCACTAAAATGTCTAGTGACTACTAATCAAAACCTAGGGAAATGGGGACAAGCATGGATGCAAAACCCCCTTTAAAACCACAATTTCCTTCTTGAGAAGTTGCTGTCCAGTAGCAATTTTCTAAGACTTCTGTCCATGGTCTAATTTTTTGGACACAGATAAACTTGGAATTTGGTGTTTACTACAAAACACTTTTTGTATCCAACATCCAGATATTTCCAGACATATTTTTACTTTATTTTTTTCGTGAGTAGAACTCCCTTTTTCAAATTTTCTTTTAAAGGTCAGTTCATCAGTCTCTGGAAATCCAGATTTCATATCTGAGATTTCCAGAAGGTTTTGGTCCCTCAAATCATCTCCAAAATAGAAATTTTTTCACATAAACCTTATTTGAGGTGTTTTGAACAACTTTTATTCCCGGACTTTTCCCAGATTCAGAGATCTTAAAGCTCTAAAGTCCATTTCAAAATCAAGTGTCCACTGCCTTTTTCATTCTGGCAGAAGTGATTTTCAACTTCAAAAGGTCTTTTGAGTACCAAATCTCAACCCAAAAATCATCCAAAAAATCATGGGATCAGTTTAAGGTCTTAAAAAGAATTCCCAATTTTTACTTTTCTCAGTTTCAACTTATTTTGGCCAAAAGAAACACACACACACACACACACACAAACAAATGGTTTTTGAGCTTGGAAGACTTGTTTTACGAGGCGTTCCGGGTGCACACTAACGTCCTTCCCGGCGCGTAACGTGACCTCCGAACCCAAATCTCTAATCTCGGGCATTTTTCAAAGTTTTGGCCCTTAAAACAAAAATGGCGTGGCGACTCCGTTTGATTTCAAAAAATCGGGTACATCACAATGGCGACTCCGCTGGGGACAAATAAGCTTTTTCTAAAAAAAAAAATGATATTTGGTATATTGGTGGAAACCATTAAACTTCCCGTTATCGCCTCCTAACACGAGTCGGGGATAAATTGTGGTTTAACAATCCCGCGTACCGGTATCATTGTTTTCAAAAAAAAAAAAAAGGCTTTTGAGGGTCAAGCTTCCGTCCCGGCATTAAAAATCATTTGTTGTGTGTGTTGATTTTTGCACATTTTCGTGTTGTTTTGGCCGCCTCGGAAAAAGTCAAAATTTTGACTGTCGGAATCATGTCCCTAACTGTTGGAATTTTTGTGTTTATGTGCTTATGTGTGCATTTACTTTCAAAAAAATTTAAAAAAAGAATTTAAAAAAAAGGAGTTTCAAAAAAAAAAAAAAAAAAAAAGAAAAGAAAATTTTCAAAAAAATCATGCATCATATTCTTTTAAGACACATGAAAAATTTCTATTTTACTCAGAAAGAGAAGATAGACTGCTTGCACACTACGCGCACGTGACCGTACACTGCACACTACGTCCCTAACCCGGGGAAATTCTTGTCGCGGCCCGTTTGGTCTTATTACGCCTCTCGGTGCAAGCACAGGACTACCCAAACATCCCATGGAGCCTCGTGTCGACCATGCACTTGTCCGTGACACACTTTGTCCGAGACCCGGTTGGTTTTTAGTCTGGTCTGTGTCATGCCCTGTCTGTGTATAGACCTTTCCTTTCAAGCCTTTGTCGGCATACCGACTCAATATCTTTCGGGGACCCTAATTAGTCGAAGTCATGCCGGTTTTCCGCCGCAGACTTTGACCAAGATATTGACCGGCGCCTTGACGTCGGCTCTGACTGACACAAATTATACACAGACTCCCAGCATGACACTGAGTCATCAAGGATTAATGGTTATTTCATACCTAATTACGGCCTAATTGACGACAAATCAAGATCAATTATGGACATTCATCAGTCCAAATCATGCCAACTTTTCGTCGAACCCTCGGACATGATCTTGACTTTGACGTCAGCTTTGTCCGTAATTTACATCGAATGCTCGTTAAGACTCGATTACCCGCCAGACTTTTAGGATCGTTTTCATTTTCGGTCGGTGGGACCCGCTTGCCCTATAGGACCCTCGCCCGGGGCTGTCCACCTTGGGAGGTCGAAATACAGGTGGAATACGAGGGGCTTATAGACGTAGTGACGGGGCCCACTGATCAAGGGTTCAGAATAGTTTGCGAAAAAGAAGAGCAATCTTTTCCAACCGATTAGGCTTAATAAAGCATGTTTTAAGTAAACAAGAACAAATAATTGCATGTCGCATGAGCCTTGAGCCCAAACACCTACCCTCCTTCAAATCCCAAATATCTCGAACCCACGTATCTTTCCCCCGCAGCCTCCGCACAAAGCTTGGTTTCTGCACCGGGTCACCGTCTCGATCGGTTGGGAAGAATCAAGTGCATCATCGCCTTCACCATTTGCTTCGACTCCGAGTTTCGTAATGTCCGCATCAACCGGTAACGATGGGGACAACACCACTCCGCCTCCCGGGACTCCTCAAACGTAACCGCAATGGAATCAGCTAGCCGAATGTATGAGAGTGCGACAGAAGCACAAACAAATGCCTTATGGAGGCTATCAAAAGCCATGGATTGACTTCCGAGCCTCAACCCGGGATGGCACCTTCACCGTGGAAGAAGAGGAAGACCTCAATCCCGCTCTTGGTCAACCCGACTACTCCAGATGCCACCACCGGCCTCCCACGGTATTACCACCGAGCCCATGCTCCTCGATCTCCGGGTCAGCTCCCCAACCGCACCACCTGGATCCACGCACCGACGGGATGAGCCAGTTCGCAATGCCTCAGCTGGGACAAAGTCAAGCACGAAATGCCTTCCCATGGTTGGGGATACCCCGGAATGCCACAAGAAATTGGGATCCCGCCTCAGCTTGGGACCCATCAATCCGGACTTTCGCAAAGCAACGGTTTGGAATGCCACCACGCTTTGGTTCGGCAACAATGAGTCCCTCCTCATAATGATGCTAGCTCACCAAGCTCCTCACACAGCCTTCCGCAAACCCATTTCTCACTCGTGGTTCAATGGGTTACCAAGCCCCCATCCCAGCCATCGTAATCACCAGACCACAAGATCCTCTCGGTGCTATGCATCCTCGCCACAACCACCTATGCAATTCAACAACCAGGACGGACAAAAGCACTTAAGCCTACTTACGGGCCTCACCCCGAAATCCGAGCTATCCGGCTACCTCAGACTCGCCTCCATCTTCTCGCCGATTGGAAGCCAACAAAGAAGTCAGCCGGGTTCTATCCCTTTGCCCAAGCTCCTACCTACACTCCCTGTGATAATTTGGGCCAAGGATGTTTTCACCTATGCTCCGGATATGGTATTCCTTCCACCAATGCACCACCAATGCCTAGTCCTCTTCCCGGCTCAAATATCGGCTCAGGCATTCCCGCTACACCTTTGGATCCCCAATTGGCTTGGTTTATGTAGCAACACAAGGAAATGAAAGCGCAGTATCGCTGAATTGACCGTCAAAAGGAACACCGCTCTTCGGCCTACAGCATCCCGACTCAATTGTACCTCGCCTCACAAGTTCGTGATGCCCAATCTCGAATCAAGTTTGATGGAAGTGCGTGCCCTAAAACTCACTTGGACACCTACACTTTGGCAATGAAAGCTAAGGGATGCACAAACCAGAGCTTGGCCGACTACTTCGCCTCTTTGAAGTCGTGGGCTTTGAAATGGTTTTTCCGATTGCACTCAAGCTAGGGCTACTTGGGAACAGATTACCGGCATTTCTGGGCGTATAAGTATAAAGCCAACTTGGAATGGGAAACAAACAGAGTTGACTGCGCGTACAACGGTGCAGCCACTCGATGAGAATATTGGGGACTTCTATAAAAGGTGGAACCCGAAGCTTAGTGAAATGGCCATTCCTCCCTCTCGACGAGGAGCGCTAGGACATCTTTCAATCATGCTTGAAGCCGCATTTGAGAGCTTCCCTCACTCACTTCCCCTACGCCGACTTGCGTGCAATGGTTAATTCCGGGGCTAAGTTCAAAAAGGCTTACAATCAAGCACTGACCGTCCGCACTCGCTACTGTATACCGGGTTTCTTCCACCACCAACACAGCCTCCCCGCCCAACCAAAAGGTAAAGAAGTGATTAGCTATGCGGGACAGACCGTAACAATGCCACTTCCTTGTTCCCAAGAAACCTGATGCATCCAGATCCCGGCTCCAAGACTTGAGAAACTTTGGGATGCCTTTGAGTGATATCTTCAGAGGTTTGGTGAGAGAAGGTTTGCTCCGGCCTTTGGAAAATTATCAGCCTAGAAACCCCAATGCTCCTTTGGATACCTCTAAGCATTGTGCCTTTCATCGCACTACGGGCACCGACAGCATGATTGCGTCCCCCTGAAAAAGGCAATCCAAAGTTTGATTGAACAAGGGAGGTTAGAGGTGCCTGAAGGGCCCAATACTATCAGTAACCCATTCCCTAGAAACAACAACCCGAATGTCAACATGGTCGAGTTTGGTGATTCAAGACTTGTGGGCATAATGGAATTCGACGCACCCCTTTGTGAGGCCGGTGGACCGGCCATCGCAGATGATGAAAATTAGGGGTGTAAATGGTTCGGTTTGGTTCGGTTTGGACATATTTAGAGACCAAACCGCTAGTAATCGGTTTGGCAAAATCCCAAATCAAACCGAACCACAAAAATTTTCAAACCGAACCGAACCGAACCACCTCGGTTTGGTTCGGTTTGGTCTCAAACTGCGCTTCAATAAACGGTTCAAACCGCGGTCCGAACCACGGTCTAAACCGCTGTCCAACCACAAACCTATCCAAACTTAAAAACATAAAAGTACAACTTAACAAATCATGACAAATCAAATTACAACTTAGTTGTCTTAAACAATCATACACAATACAAATTCAAGCTTACAACCATTAAATAAAAGATAATGTATCAAGTTAAATCACTACAAGGCCAAAGAAAATGAAAATGATTCATTAGAATAGGAAGTAGGAAGTAGGCAGTAGACTCCCACTTTTCAAGTTTGGGCAGCTTGTGTAACTTCATAAGTTTAGGCAGTAGATAATCTGCTTCTGCTCCCATCTCCTGCTCCTAGTTGACATTAAAAAAAAATGAATTATTTACTCAAATAAACAGTTTTATGCAGTAGATAAGTTTAGGCAGTAGCGAAGTACCAAAGTAGTCCAAAGGTTTGACAAGTCAAAAATATATTCAGATAGCCTAGTCCCACTACTACTTCAGTATACAAATAGTTGTGTAAAGCTTCAACAATATTCAGAGTTGATTACTTAGCAGGATTGTAAAGGAGACCACATATAATTAATTGATAAGCCAATATTCAGAGTTGATTACTTACAGCTACAACAATGAAAAAGAAGTTGTCTACCAAGAACAAGAATCCTAAAGTACACAATGTAAATTAGAAAATGACTATATCAGCACCTTAACAAAGACCTTAACAAGCACGCTTAAGAGACCAGTCTCAGCATAGAAAAAGCATAGAAAAACAGGCAGTATTTTCATGAGATACTTACATAGCAATTCAAGTATCATAGCTGAATGAAATGAAGAACAAACATCAGATTTCAGAAATATAGGTTAAATTATAGCAACATCAACTAGTGAACGAAGGATAAGTTGCAAGAGATGACTGATAACTACTTTGTCATCTCACAGGCATTTATTCAAACATCTCACAGGCATTTCTTCATGTAAAATTATAGGAGTACTTCATGGGTCTAAAAAGGGCACATTTTCTTTTCCCACCAGTTCTCAATCAAAATTGGAAATGCGTTAGCACATGGTTTAATCAACTAAAGACAGAAATAAACAAGATCTAACTAGCCAGACATGCAAAATTGACATAGATGTCTTTAAATCAAATGATGAACTAACAATCCTCTTCAAGTTTCTCAATTCATTCACAGATCTACAACTAAAACATTTATAAACAAAAATCCAAATGCATCCACATCAAATGATGAATCAACTTTAATTTCATCTAAAGAACTTGAACTTCAATGTTCGCAGAAACGAGATCGAAGCTCGTCAACGCATTCAAGCATTTTCTTACAAACTGAAGCAAGCTATAAAGTTAACAAATCATACCGGCAAGTCGGCGACAGTATCAATTAAGCCGGAAATTGGAGAGGCGAGGAAGAGTAGGCCGGAGGAAGGGTGAAGCGGAGGAAAGGTGAGCGTGAGGTAAAGACGAGGACGAAGGAAGAGGAAGAGTGAGATTGGAAAGTCTTCGTCTTCGTTGAATCGTTGATGGAAATGGCGGAGACTGAGAGAGAGAGAGAGACTCAAGCGCCGCACCGCAATGGAAGATATGAAAAGGGTTTAAAAATGTATACTTCTGTAATAAGCTTATTAGGTTAGATTTTGAAAATCAAGGGCGGAGATTAAATCAAAAATAATCAATGGTTAATATTACGGTTTGGACGGTTCAGCTCGGTGGTTTGGTTTGACGGTTTAGCTCGGTGGTTCGGTTTGGTGGTTCAGGTGGTTCGGTTTGGCGGTTTAGCTCAGTGGTTCGGTTTGGCGGTTCAGCTCAATATGGTTTGGTTTGGTTCGGTTTGGAGGAGTCAGACCACAAACCAAATCGAACCGCATGGTTTATAGATTTTTGGAACCGAGCTGAACCGCGAAGGTATAAAAACCAAACCAAACCACGTGGTTTGGTTCGGTTCGGTCTCAAACCGCGGTTTGAACCGAACCGCTGACACCCCTAATGAAAATGGTTGGGTTAAGCAAGAGATTGCCAAAGAAATCCTGATGGAAAGATCTGCAATAGCCCCCATCTCCAGCGTCAAAGAGTAGATGCATGGTCCAACAACAAAGAGCGGTTAGACTAGGGGCTACCTATCTTTAAAATAGTCTATTAAGTCAACCTTCGTAGGTTCTAGTACTTTTCTTTCACCTAAGTCCTTCCTGGACATTTGTCGTTGTAGTCCATTTTGGACATAGTAGTTAAATGTCTAACTTTTAATATAAGTCTTTTTTCTTTTCTTGCTAGACTCGAGACATCACTTGCACACCCACGTTACACTTAATTGAAATGGTTTTATCCTAGATGATCACTTGTGCTGCTCAACCACTAACTCTTTGAAATGATTAATATTTAAATTAATCGGAGTGAGAAAATCAATTGATATCCTTTCCAAATTGGGGCTTACCAACTCCCCATCTTGCATCTCATATGCTCACATCCCTTTCATCATCATCCTCTCGTTGCTCGATGAATTTGCATGGATCTTTTCTCATTTAAAGCTTAAGCAAGCAATGAAGACTTAATTTCGTTTAGGTCATCCGGTAAGGATTGCGGTCGAAGCCTTTCATCCATAGGAAAGCCATTACCTTACTGTGATGATGTGTATCCGAAAATTTTCCCATTTTTATTTGAAAAAATCAACGAAACGGAGTCGCCACGCCATTTTTATTTTGAGGGCCAAAACTTTGAAAAAAGCCCGAGATCAGAGATTTAGGTTCGGAGGTCATGTTACACGCCGGGAAGGACGTTAGTGTGCACCCGGAATGCCTCGTAAAACGAGTCTTCCAAGCTGAAAATCATTTGTGTGTGTGTGTGAGTGTGTGTGTGTTTTGGCCAAAATAATTTGAAACTCAGAAAAGTAAAAATTGGGATATCTTTTTAAGACTTTAAACTGATCCCATGATTTTTTGGAAGATTTTTGGATTGATATTTGGTACTCAAAAGACCTTTTGAAGTTGAGAGCCACTTCAGCCAGAATGAAAAAGGCAGTGGACCTTTGATTTTGAAACGGATTCAAGGGTCTTAAAACTTCATATTCTGGATAAACTCAGAGAATGAAAGTTGTTCCAGACACCTTGAATAATATTTGTGCGAAGTAATTTTCCATTTTGGAGAAGATTTGAGGGGTCAAAACCTTCTGGAAACCTCAGATATGAGATCTGGATTCCCAGAAGCTGATGAACTAGACTCTGAAAGAAAATTTGAAAAGAGGAGTTTTACCCACCCAAAAAATAAAGTAAAAATATGTCTGGAAAGCTCTGGATGTTGGCTACAAAAAGTGTTTTGTAGTCAACACCAAATTCCAAGTTCATCTGTGTCCAAAAATTAAGACCATGGACTGAGGTCTGGGAAAATTGCTACTGGACAGCAACTTCCCAAGAAAGAAAATGTGATTTAAAGGGGGGTTTTGCATCCATGCTTGTCCCCATTTCCCTAGGTTTTGGTTAGTGATCACTAGACATTTTAGTGGTGAATCAACTATACCAAACCATCCTTGGGGTACATTAGGACTAAACATTTCATTTGCTTGGGGAGGGGGATTTTACCCTTTGAAAATGAGATTTGATGTATGAAAATGGTTTTTAGGGTTTTGAAAATGAGTTTTCTTTGCAAGAAAGTAAGAGAACTTGAAAATAATGTTGATCTTTGTAGAAGATCATCCATGGAGATGGTCTTCCATGGTGATCTTCTTAGATCTAAAGCAAGAAGATGGAAGAACTACATTTTGTAGTTTGCAAATGCATGCATGATTGGAGTTTAGGGTAAGGAGAAGGAGGGTTTACCAATCTTCCTTGTGTTCTTGAGTTTTTGGCTTGAGTGTATGAGTGTTTAAGGCTTGAATATGAGAGTGAGTGGATGAGTGTGAGTTGGGAAAGATTGGAGAGAAAATGGTGACAATTCTTGAAGAATTCTCACTGTTTTCTCTCTATATTTCGCCAGAGGTTCGGTGCAATTGGTGTTGTTCCTCTTTATTTTTGTGACTGGAGGGCTCAATTTATAGCCCTCTGAAATATGCAAAGATGTCCGCGCGGATGGGATCCTTCGGCGTGCACTGTTCATTAAATGCAGCTCCAGCTTTGGACAAGAGGAATATTTCTTTTGAAATTTCAAATTAACATGCTTTTATTGTTCCCACCATTTCTATTTGTGGTTTTATTCCTTTTGTTTTACTTTTTGAGATTCTTTTGGAGGTTTAACCTTAAATAACAATGCCCATTTTACCCTCACTTTGTTAGAAAAGTTAGGATTGTTAGGAATTGTTAGAAATGTTATAACTTTCGTTAATTTGCTAACGAAAATTCTAACAAGATCAAATTGGAGCACTTACAAAGTGAGCCCCTCGGGCGACGGCGCTTTCAAGGAAGCGGGGTCGTCGATAAGAGTAAGGCTCCATATTTGGCGGATGATCGAGTGATCAGCGGCCGAGTTTAGCGATAGCTACCTACGTATCCCGAATGGGAATCAAGCCGGCCAGAAGTTCGGGCCGACCCCGGAGATGATGGCGTTTTAGGTGCCTCGAACTCCGATGAGCGAGTTCTCGTAATGGCTGGCCGGAAAGAAACTCACTGGGATAAGAGATGACCATTTTGGTCCGATGGCTACCCGCTCCGTCTGGGATAGAAATGACCATTTTCGGTCTGATGGCTATCCGCTCTCCGGGGATGATTGAGGTGCCTCAAACCTTGATGATGGCGTTTTAGGTGTGATTTATCGTTTTCCTAGTGATAGCTTCTTAGGTGCCTCAAACCTGAGATGGCGTTTAGGTGCCTCGAACCTTGGAGATGGCGTTTTAGGTGCCTCGAGCCTGACTGAGATGGCGTTTTAGGTGCCTCGAACCTTGGTGTTGATGGCTTTTAGGCGCCTATGGACATTAATTTGAAATGGCCTTTCGTGACTTTGTCTCAGCGTCCGAAAGAGAGGGTGAACCGTTTTGGCTCCTGGGGCTGGATTCCTAATGATAGGCCACCTACGTATCCCTAGTGGGAATCAAGCCCTTTCGTAGTTCGAGTTCTACTCGAGATTCCGTTGGCTTTGGGACTCCGTTAACTTTGCTGGGGATTTTGATAGCCTTTGCTGGGAAAATTGGACGTATTCTGCCTGGGAAATCGGTCTTACGTTTCGATCGCCAATTTTGTGATTTTGATGAAAGAAACTGGATCTCATTATCTTTCTCTGGCACTGGCCTTACGTTTAATCGCCGTGGAGGATTTTTTGGCTGAAAGATACGGGATCTCGCGGTTATCTTTCTCAAGATCGATCTTACGCTTGACCGCTGTGGGAGGATTTTGATGAAAGATACGGATCTCGTTATCTTCTAGGGAGATCGGCCTTACGTTTGACTCCGCTGAGGATTTTGATGAAAGATACGGGATCCGTTATCTTTCGTGGGCACTCGGGTCTTACGTTTGACTCCGGCTGAATGATTTTGATGAAAGATAATGGATCCGTTATCTTTCTCAGGGCACTCGGTCTTACGTTGATCCGCCTGGGAAGATTTTGATGAAAGATACGGATCTCGTTATCTTTCTCGAGGAAATCGGTCTTACGCTTTGACCGCCGTGAAGATTTTGATGAAAGATACGGATCTCGTTATCTTTCTCGGGAGATCGGTCTTACGCTTTGATCGCCGTTTGATTTTGATGAAAGATACGGATCTCGTTATCTTTCTCAGTGAGTTCGCCTTACGTCCGACTGTTTGGAAGGATTTTGATGAAAGATACCGGATCTCGTTATCTTTCTCGAGGAGATCGGTCTTACGCTTGACCGTTTGAATGATTTTGATGAAAGATACTGAATCCATATCTTTCTCGGGCACCTCGGCCTTACGTTTCGATCGCCGGAAGGATTTTTGATGAAAGATACGGATCTCATATCTTTCTCGGCACCTTGCCTTACGTTTGACTGCCGGGGAATGATTTTGATGAAAGATACGGATCCGCTATCTTTCTCGGGAAGATCGGTCTTACGCTTGACCGCCGGAAGGATTTTCGATGAAAGATACGGATCTCGTTATCTTTCTCTAGGCACTCGGTCTTACGCTTGACCGCCGGGTTGATTTTGATGAAAGATAACGGATTCGTTATCTTTCTCGGGCACTCGGTCTTACGCTTTTCGACCTACCGGAAGGATTTTGATGAAAGATACGGATCCGTTATCTTTCTCGGGGCACTCTGGTCTTACGTTTGACTCGCGGGAAGGATTTTCATGAAAGATACGGGATCCGTTATCTTTCTCTAGGCACTCGGTCTTACGTTTGCATCGCCGGAAGGATTTTGATGAAAGATACGGATCCGTTATCTTTCGGGGCACTCGGTCTACGCTTTGACCGCCGAGGAAGATTTTGATGAAAGATACGGGATCCGTTATCTTTCTCAGGAGATCGGACTTACGCTTGACTCACGGAGGATTTTGATGAAAGATACGGATCTCGTTATCTTTCTCAGGAGATCGGTCTTACTTTTTATCACTGGGATTGATTTTTGATGAAAGATACGGGATCTCGTTATCTTTCTCGGGCAGATCGGTCTTACGTTTCGACTGGAAGATTTTGATGAAAGATACGGGATCCGTTATCTTTCTCTGTGAGATCGGACTTACGCTGCCGGGGAGGATTTTGATGAAAGATACGGGATCCGTTATCTTTCTCGGGCACTCGGTCTTACGCTTTGACTCGCCGAAGATTGATTTTTGATGAAAGATACGGGATCTCGTTATCTTTCTCAGGAGATCGGCCTTACGCCGATCACGGGAAGGATTTTGATGAAAGATACCGGATCCGTTATCTTTCTCGGGAGATCGGTCTTACGCTTGACCGCCGGAAGGGTTTTGATGAAAGATACGGGATCCGTTATCTTTCTCGGGCACTCGGTCTTACGCTTTACTACCGGATGATTTCCTTGACAAGGGGCCGACTTCTGGGTTAACTCGTCAAGTCGGGGACTGAATTGCGCAGTCCCCGGAATTTTAAGGGGCAAAAGGGTCATTTTGACCTCGACAATCCGTCCGCGCGGAGAGGACTAGAAAGTCGTGGTATTAATGAGGGCCAACGCCCTTCTCCTTCCCCATTCAGTTTTTTGAAATTGTGAGCAGCAGAGAGAGAAGCCGAGGAGAACCGCCATTTGTTGCTCAAAAGCCTTCAAAATCTTCCGTTTTTTCTTTTTTTTCAAGCAATGGAACACGGAAGGCGCTTCAAGGCCAAGGACGTGGCCCGAGAAGCGGCGAGAGACGATTGGAGCTCGTCCGGATGAGGAGGCATTATACTCTTTCGCAATCGATTGCGGAGGAGCCCTACCCCGATGCTTGGCAACATTGGGCTTCGGATTCGAATCTCCAAACGGTATACTTTGAAACCCTTTGATCCATTTGTCGATTTTTGCTTGAAATTGATTTTTAGGTGATTTTTCTTTTTTTTTTTGAAAATTCGAATGATTGATGTTCTTGGCTTTGAATCTTGATTTTGATGCTTTGCATGTTGCAATGATTATGTGGGTATCCCAAAATATGCATTTTGCTTGGGAAAAGAATTGGCATTTTTGCCACACATTTTTTTTTGTATCCGAAAATTGCATGTGAAAATTCGAAAATTGTGATGATGATTTTTTTTTTGAAATTGAATATTGATATTGATGAATGATGCAATGCATGCATTTTGTTTGGAAAGAATGGGCATTTTGCCAATATGAGATGTATGTATGTTTAGGATTTTTTTTTTGAAAAGTGGGACGGATTTTTCCTCCCGTTGCATGTAAGATGGATGATATGCATGTATGCATTTTTTTATTTTTTATTTTTTTGAAAATGGGACGGAGTTTTATTTCCGTCGACTTCTTGTAGGATATGCATGTATGCATTTTTTTTAATTGAAAATTGTTGAATGGGATTTGCTGAAAACTGTCTTTTCTGTGAGAAAAATGGGGCTATGTCTATTGCATGCCGTTATGCTGCCGAAATTTTTTATTTTTTTTTTTAATGCATGTGTATGCTTTTTTTTTGTGCAAATGCAAATGCAATTTTTTTTTTTGACATTTTCTCTTTTTTTTTTTTTTTTTGTGGCGGAAACCGTTTGTGACTGAGCAACCGAACAAAAATGAAGACTCGAGGATCGGTGGAGTCCGTAGTTGACTTATGGGATCGGCTTCCGGATGTGGGCCGAGGAGCTTTGCCGAGTCCGAGACAGATTGTTGTTGAGACGGGCTTTGGGAGTTCGCTGAGTGCTTCGAGGGGACCGGGTCAAGTTCCCTAAGAGCAAGGGCTCGATGTTCGCTTTAGCGCAAAGACCGGTGGGACGCGACCCACACCTTTCACTTCTTCCGGGGCGAGGCTACGGTTACGCCTCCGATTACGCCGCGATCACGGGCCCGTCCTTTAATGGACGCAAAGATTGAGTGGCGGGATGGCTACAGCGATGCCGATCTACAGTGCTCTTCTCGGGATTTTCCCCTATTCCCAAAAAGGGGATGGGGATGGAGTATGCCGTGGTCTACGGTAAAATTGTGGAGACCATCGTGAGTTACGAGGCCGGGAGGAGAGGATAGGCGCCGATCGTATTGCCAGGCCTTCTTGTGGTTTGCTTTTTCGAGCACCCTCTTTGGGCATGCCGAGGGGACGGCGCCTTTGCCTTGTTGAGGTCCTTGGAGGACATGGAGACGGCCGAGATGTCTCGTGGGGAGAGGCCTGGCCGGCAGAGCTTTACTTTGCTGGATAGGTACAAATGAAGGTCCGTGAGCTCTTTCAGACCGCTTTGAGTTTGCCCCGGAGGTATAAGCTCTCTTTTTGCTTTCCCTCTCTTTTTTTTTTTTTTGAGCACACACTTTTCTTTTGCACCGGATTGATTGGATTTTTACCTTTCGCAGTATGGGCGTTGGAGTTTTTCCACGTCACGATGTGGCGGCAAATGGCATGGAGTACGTCGGGGCGTATCCGCCACGCAGCCTCGGGTCCAAGCATGCCCTGGAGAAGATAAGCTCCAGGGGCGCACGACTCTCAGTACGCGGATTGCCTTCCTTTGACGGAGGCCGAGACAGATGAGGGGATGATATTCTTCCCCGGGATCGCTTCGAGGTGGCGCACTCGAAGGGCGCCGAGATTTGGACTGCAGTGGCAATGGGAGGATTCTCGAGAGGTCCGACTCGCGATGCATATTATCTCGGGAGAGAGGGTGACGCGCCAAAGATGGCGTGAACTCGCCTTGAGGACACCTGGAGCCTCCCGCCGATATGATGCACTCCGAGTGATCGGTCCGTGACTGGGATGATTACCGAGCCGGCCAAGACTTCTCGGATTTCGTGGCGATTGAGCCATATGCGACATTCGTCTGAGGAGGCCGAGGATGCCTCAGTTCCGGATAGAGAGGGCTTGGGATCCCGCGGTACCCTGGACGGATTTTTCATATATCCAGATGGGGTCCGATTGAGGGTGCAGATCCTCACTCGAGCGGCTTCCACGAGCTTTCCGGCCTCGTCCGGTATGAAGGTATGGCTTTTTACGCTTCGCCTCTTCCTTTCTTTCTTTTGTTTCATCATCTTTAGCATCACTTCCTTTTTTGACGCTTTTGCTTTTGTGCAGCTGAGGTGGTCGTCGAGAAGCCGACGAAGCAAGTGATCGGAGCCAAGAGATTCATCAGAGGATGGTCGCTTGCGGGCTCCTCAGCTAGAGCGAGGCGACCACGGCCGGCGCCCGTCGACGGAGGCTTCCCTATTCGCTCGTAGACTTCTTCAGAGACTCCTCTCGTCTCCTCTCCTTGATCCCCGCGCGGTGCCGCCTTCGGATCACGTCATTCTCGGGATCCACACGGGCAGTGGACACGCTGGGCAAGATGGTGGGTCGTCTTCGTACGTCCAGAGTCCGACGCCTTCACCTTCGGATACGATTTTTCGCAGATCTCGCTTGCCCTATCGTAGCGTGCCGGCTGGTCCCGACGAGCCTCTTTCTCGGGAGACGAGGACGATTCTCGAGCCCGAGATTTTCGGCTCCCGAGGAGGCGGGCCCGAGTCGCAAGAGGGGCCGGGGCGTACATCGGGCGCTAGAGACTCCGATTGATTTTTTTTTTTTTTTTTTTCTTTTGAGATTTGAGATTGAGATTGAGATTTGTACAGCTTATGCACATTTTTTTTTCTTCTTTGGGATGTAATAATTTAGGATTTTATTGATGTTTGTTTGTTTTTTTTTTTTATGCACACTCTTTTTTTTTTGGAATGTAATAATTTAGGATTTTATTTTATGAATGCAATGCAGTATGAATGCAAAGTGTTGCATGAGCCTTGTTTTTTTTTTTTTTTGCAAGGGTGTTAGTGTTTGGTATATGGACTGGTTTGGGAGGTTTTTGCACAGTTTCGAGCAACCGGACGGAATATTCCTCTTTGGTGTAGCAAACTTGGACTCGTTGCAGATTTTTCTCGATGGAAAGCAAACATGTCCGCGCGGATGGGGTCCCCGCATCCGACATTGTCCTTTAATTTTGCTTCAGATCCGGTCTCACTTTATTTCAAATTCAAATATCCTCTTCAACCTCCAAATTCAAACAGCCATTTTCGGGAGAAAGAGAGAAAAACCATGGAAAACTTTAGAAAAGCTCCATCAAAATTGTCCCAAGAATCCCAAATGTCATTCTTCAACAAGTTCAAGGATTGGTCCCGGAGATTATGCATGAGAGGAGGTCCTTCTTTGAAGAAAGGTACAAGGTGAAGTGCTTATGGTCTCTCAAGGAATTGATTCCGGATTATGAGCTTTTGAGGGCTTCTTCCTCATTTTGGGACACTAGAAGGCATGTCTTTTGCCTTTCCTTCAACGAGATTGTTCCGACTGTCGAAGAATTTCGGGCCTTGCTTGGAGGTCCTGAGGTGGAAGAGATAGCGGTTCCTTTGCCCGAGGGGCTTCTTTTGTTGACAGATTGTGCGTCCTCCTTCATCTTTCCCCGAGGAAGCGCAAGGTATGATCCGCGGTCCCGATCATTTCGATATTTCCGGCCTTCCCGATAGGTTTAGTGGGCCTAGGCTTTGGATGATGCCTATTGGGATGCCTTTGCACTTTGTATGTTTGGCACCCCGTTCATGGTCTATTCCTTTGGGATTTGCCATCGGTCTCGCTAGATGTTGTCGTTCACCGTCGCCCGGCGTAGATGTCGTTCCTTTGATTCTGGGGGAGACTTTTCATGCTCTTGATAGGTCAAGCTACCGGAAGACGGTATATGCACGGGGCAGCCCGCTCCTCTTGACCCCGTGGCCGATGGAGCGTTTGGGGGTTCTTCGAAACTCCCGACATGATCAAGCCTTGGACATTTGCCAGAGGGGGTTGCATGGATTTTGATGATCGTGGCTCATGGAGCGCTGATGGCTGGTCTCCGCACAGAGGATATCGATGGTCGCGCCTTGTTGGCGGGTGGAGACTCGCAGAGTGCTTCAGACGGGTCCCATGTGGTTATGCTTCCGGGCTTTCTCGCCTAGCTTCTATATTCCGGCTTTAGTTCCGAGACAATTTGGCTTGGAGCAGTTCCTTTGGAGGGCTTTGATGATATAGCCACCAGGTGGTGGCTCCTGCTTCTATGGATGATCCCTCGGTGTTTCCATTTCTTTCCCGAGCATGGAGGTATGATGCCTTTCCTCCTCGGGTTATTCTCAAAGCGTCCAAGACCGGTGTTCCCGACCACTTGGTACTGGATTGGTATGAGAGGCATCTCGGGAGAGACTCGATGGCTATTTTGAGACGGCGTGAGGCCATTGTGGGTGCGGAGGACCCGACTGCTTTCGAGAGGAGGAGGGCCGAGGCGAGGGCCAACCCTCATGACAGGAGCGGAGACGCCGTGACCGACTATGAGGCTTACGTCAAGAGACAGAGAGGAGGGCTCCTATGCTACCGCCTAGGCTACAGGAGATGAGATGACGCTGTGGCTACTAAGGCCCCGACAGAGGCCGGGTTTGATAGATCCCGTTCCTATACCAGAGCTTGGTAGGAGGAACACCGACATTTTTCCTGTTCGTAAAAGAAGACTCGAAGGGGGAAGAAGAGGGGAGAGGCCAAGCACGAGTGGCTTGGAGTGACTCCGAGGTTTCCGAGTATCCCTTTCTTGTCATGGCGTACACATTAGTTTGATTATGTATCTTAGTTTCTTTTAGCAAAGTTGCCGCTTGTAGGAATGAATCGGGCTTAGACTCATCAAAGAGCTTTTTAATTTGTAATGAATATTTGAATTGCTTTAGAGTTTTTCGAGACGCTTTCATGGTCTCGATCAATTGTATTGATGCCAAAGTATGGCTTTTATTTGTGTTTTAGACCGAACCGTTTCCTACGCCTACGTTCCTCATTTTGAGGAGCTCAGTCTTCGTAGTTCAACCCGATTTTTTGTTGTTTTTTTTTTTGTTTTTTTTTTTTTTTTTTTTTGTTTTTTTTTTTTTTTTTGTTTTTTTTTTGTTTTTTTTTTTTTTTTTTTTTTTTTTTTTTTTGGTGCAACCTCGTTTTTTACCTAGGCCGCCCTTCTCGGGTTTTCAACCTAGTTGGGTATTACTCTTTTAGCACTCTTTTTTTTTTTTTTTACGCGTAGTATCTCGCAGCCTTGTCACCATTCACCGGGTGTACAAAGGGATTCCCGTCGAGGTCCGCAAGTTGCATGGCTCCTCCGAGAAGATCTTCTCGGACGACATATGGCCCGACCCATACAGCTCCCATTTGCCGAGGGGGTTGATACGGACCGGGGCTTTTCTTTCAAAACGAGATCACCTTCTGATCTCCCGATGCTTTACTTTCTTGTCGAAGGCTCACTGGCCATTCTTCCCTTGGTAGGCTCCGGATGTGTTCCATGGCCTTCGCCGGCGTTCATCTAGTAGTGGCCAATTCGTCATGGCGACTGGAGCCATTCGACCTCGTTGATCCGGCTTTCCAGAAGCATACGCTGAGCGAGGGATTTCCACTCGATTGGGAGTACGGCTTCCATCTCCGTATGTGAGGGCAAACGGTGTTTCCCGCTTGCCGTTCGACCGATGTTCTCAGAGCCCCAGAGTGCCAGTGTAACTTCTGCCAATCTCTCGCCTTGGACACCATTTTCCTGATGATATTTTCCAGAGTCTTGTTTGCCGCTTCGACGGCTCCGTTGGTTTGGGGCCCGTAAGGAGATGACTTGTGACGGGTTATTCGGAATTCCGCCAAGAAGCTTTTCACATTCCCCTTCGAAGTGGGATCCATTATCCGAAATGATTTCTACTGCAACCCGTATCTCGCACATGATGTTTTCTTTGATGAAGAGGGCAACTTTCCTTTGAATTGAGGATTTTGTAGGACTTTGCAGAGCATCCTTTCCGATTCCTTCGAAGAAATCACCAATCGCGTCTCTTTAGGCTCTTCCGCAGCTCCCAAATTCACACTCGTCAAAATCTCTTCGACAGCTGGGGCTCGATTTTCCTCTTTCCTGACAACCCGCTTAAAGATTTTTTTTTTTTTGTTGTTTGATTTTTTTCGTTTAATGTGTCTCGTTTTTTATCTAATGAATTATTATTAAAAAATTTTTATTAATTAATTCATCATTAGTTAAAGTGGCAATCAAGGGATACTCGTAAAGGTTCGTCATTTCATTGAAAACGAAAAGGAATACGCGCTTGCTGCACTCGTAGTCTTCAGCGTAAGGCCATCTGACGACCCTAGAGACTCCGATCTTAACAAAGAGAGACTGGGAGGACTTGTCCTAGATTGACACAAAGGGACGGGGACCAATCCAAGCTTGGTGATCATTTCCTCCTTGGTCGCGGACGGCCCGAGAGGTTTTCCCAATTTTTTAGCGGCTTTGCCGTTGGTGGCCTCATGACTCTGAACCGTGGCCGTTTTTGTTTTCCTTTCTCAATTGCCGCTATCATCTCTTGACCGAGCCGAGATCAATCGTGTCCGGCACTGACTTCTTCTTCGAACAATTGCCGCATAACCACCATCCCAATCATCTCGAGGGAAATTCCGTGGCCTTAGCTTTTGGCACCGTCGCCAATTCGAATTCGTGTTTCGGATCTTCCCGGCGGTAGGAATAGTGGTTGTGAGCTTCTCGAACTGTCCACTGTGTCGCACGCTCCGAAGGTATACTCACTCTTCATGGTAGTGGTAGCCCTGTGTATCTGGTAGGTCCAGAACATTCTACTGACCGGGTTAGCCTTGGTTCCTCTAAACTTGTTGAGGCTATCCCGTAGCTTTAGCCATCCCGCCGTAGGAGCGGGCTCGTGATGTTTCCCGGTTGTGTGGGACCCTTTACAAAGTAGTCACCAAATTAGGACCGAAGGGGAGAGATTTAGGGTTGTCGACCGGGACCTTTCCCCGTGGCAGCCTTCAAATCTTTTTCCTTTGCAAAGGTCCACCGAGGAGGCCTCATATCCTGTGCCGTGGCGAGTATTCTGTCCTTTCACCTCGATGAGTTTGTGAGTTCCTTGTTGGTGCTTCCCTGCACCGAGGCCGTAGATAGCTCATTTTTCTCATCATTTTCAAGACCGGTGGGATTTTATCCCGAGCGACCGTCGATCTATGTTGCACACTTGGGCCTTGGGAGGCTCGACCGTGAAGCCCGTTAGCATGAGACCTTCCTCGTCATGTTTGATTTCCGTAATAGGTATTCCGCCCGTATCCGTGCCCTCTAAAGTGACTAAATCCCCGTAAATGGTCGTCGATCCCCATTCGAGACGAATTTCACACACCGGTGGAGGCTTCGAGGCGACCCTTTGACTCGATGGAGCCAAGGTCTTCCCAATAAGGCATTAAAAGTAATCGGGATGTCGATAACCCGGAATTCCACAGTATCAATTTTGTCCAAACCAGTAGGTCCAAAGTAGCAACTCCGAGGACTCGCCGGGATGTTGAGTCGTAAGCTTTGACTGTGAGGGAGGAAGGCTTCAAGTCTCGTAGTCTTGATATCAAGCAAGCTCATGATCTTTGCCGGAAGAATGTTCATTCCTGACCCATTATCAACCAGACCCGAGGGAGGCGTCGTTCATCCAATTGACCGTGATGAAGAGAGGCTCGTTATGATCAGCCCCAAATTGAGGGAGGTCGAGATCCGTGAAAGTGATTATATTCCCGTAATGGATGTTTCCAATCACCGTACCACATCATCGGGAGTAGCATCAATAGGGACTAGAGCGCGAGCTGTGCTTTCTTCCAATTCACTTATGGGATAGGACGAGGTGAGTAGAGACCAGAGGGAAATGTTGGCCTGTGTTTGCTTCAACTGGGTGAGCACGGATCCTCTTTTTCTGGTCCTGGAGTTTCACTGCCTTAGCATAGGGGCGGCGATCTTCTTTCGTGCTTGATCTCGTGGCCTTCTTATCTCGCCTTGGGATTTCCTTGGAAGATCTCGCCTGCATCGGGTCAACAGATTAACTTCCTCATCCGCCGTCTCTTGACCGGATTTCTTCAATGCCGCTAAGGTCAACGGGGAGCCCTTCGCTATTGGCCACCGGTTCCGACGGAGAGTCTAGCAACAGGTGAGGGCCGAGCTGCATCGCTCCTTCCCGGGCGGCTCCTTATAACCGCTTTCCCAAGTCACAGTGCTTTGGGTTTGGGGTTGTGTTGTTGCCCCTTGGATGGCCCACAGAGCTAGGGCATCCTCCGATTCACTCTCATGGCCGGCCTTGCTCATAGTTATCATGCAACAAGAGTCGCTATTGTCGGGACTCTTGCGGCTTTTCGATTTCATCCCCGGTATAGTGCAGCCATTCCGATTCCTTTCGTAATACTCAGAGTTGGAGATGATTATAGCGTTCGTGTGGGAGGCGCATCCGCATCATGCCGCTCTAGGACTTCTCTCGAAAGCCGACATACATTCGGGGAAGGTGACCTCTTCGGGTAACCCCGACAAGGAGTGTTACTTTGTTCGGGGTGGATTTGATCTAACCATGGTTATTTTCTCATTTGGGCGGATGGGAGTTAATTTTCCTCTTCGATCGATCTTCGACTATCGCCCGGATCTGACACCGAAAACCCTTTCCCCAAAGCATGGTAGGCAAAGTTGTTGAATTCTAAGACATCCACGTGCTCGCATCCATGAAACTTCATGGCCTTCGGAGTCCTGGTTCCTTGGGGTTCACCCCTCTTGGCATTTGTCTTCCGAAGTTTCTTCGTCGTCGCTTGCCGATAACCAACCATTGTGCCTGGCTCCCATGGGCTCATTTCTCGGCATGATTGTTCCAGATTGTTTCCGGATCGGGGCCTCGCTGACTCTTCACTCGTCATCATCATCATCATCGCTGTCATCGGAATCTTCTTCCCATACTACCGGGATTTCACCGAGAGGGAACGCCGATCAAAACCCGTTGGGGAATATGGGTGCGTGCACCGCAAAATTGTCATATGTTCCCATTCCCTAAGTGGCAATTGTGACTCGCTCTTCTCCTCCCGTAAATTGCGGGGGAAGAGTGAGAGGGGGTGGCACGTATTTGACACCTGTGTAGGATATAGAAGGAATCCTCCTCTTCCGATTCTTCGCCACCGCCTTCTGATCGTATTCGGCTCTCCAATAGCCAATTTGCGAAGTGTACTAGCTCCGCATGCTCTTCGGCCTCTTTGCCGATAAGCCCCAAGACAGCGCTCGCCTAAGCTTTCTTGTTCGATTCTTCTCGATTGTTCTAACCATCTTGTGTAAATGGTCCTCTCATATTTTGACCGGAACAGCCCCAGCTTCTTCGGATTGGCCTTCCCTTCATCCGAGAAATAGCGGGCCTCGTATTCTTGCAAGGAGTCTCCGACATGAGACCAAGATGGGTTGATTCGCTCGATATCCTCAAGGCCGAGGGGGAATCCGACCTCAGATCCTCGACGAGGTTGGCCACGGTATTTGGGGACCTTCATCAAGCATCTTCCCGGGCATGCGAAGATTCTCCGCATTCAATCATATTCACCTCGATTATGGTTCCTCGGGCAGGGATTTTTGATCGTGTTAGGCCCCTCGGGGCCTTCCAACTTTCCTTGCTCTATTAGCCCCGGATTGCCTTTTTCAGAGTAAAGCGCTTGTCGCCGATGTCCGTGAGCTTGATGAAAAGCACAATACTTTGTAGTATCCACGGGAGCATTCGGATTCCCGGGTTGGAAATTCTCCAAAGGCCGCAGCAAGCCTTCTTTCACCATTCCCTAAAGATGTCATTCGAGGCATTCCAAAGTTTTCGAGATTCATGACCCGTGGTCCGGGCTCGACTGGTTTTCTGGGAGCAAAAGGAGTCGTGTTGTTACATTCCCGTCCCGCATAGTTAATCATCTCTTTGCCTTTAGCAGAGCAGGGGCGTGTTTGCAAGGAGGAGCCCGATATCTCGTAGGCGTGTGTGCAAATGGCTGGCCGATTGTAGGCCTTTTCAAACTTAGCCGCAGAGTTAACCATGGCCCGTAAGTCTCGAGTATGGGAAGTGACCGAGGGAGGCTCTCGATGTGGTTTCAAGCATGACCGGAAGATGTCCAGCTTGTTCCTCTTCTAAGGAGGGATGGCCATTTCACCGAGTTTCGCATTCCACCGCTTGTAAAAGTCCCCAACATTCTCATCAGACGCCGCACCGTTGTTTGTAGGTCAACCCTATTTGTTTCCCATTCCAAGTTGGCCTTATATTTTTCTCGTGAAGGCATTGGTAATCTGGTCCCATGTAGCCCCGGCTTCGTGTTTCAAACGGAAGAACCACTTTAAGGCACTGACTTCAAGGATAGATCAAATAGTCGCCCAACCGCTGATTGGTACATCCTTTCGCTTTCATCGCCAAGGTATATGTGTCCAAATGGGTTTTCGGGCATGCAAGCCCCATCAAAGAGATCCAGATTAGGCATCACGAATTTGTGGGGCGAGGAACAATGGAGTCCGGTCCAGAGGCCGGAAGGCGTACTTCTGCGCCGCCCGCCGATCCGCGCTTTCATTTCCTTGTGTTGTTCCATGAACTGTGCCGATGAGGGTCTTGTGGCGGAACCATGGCATTCAAGCTAGCGGCCGAGCTAGAGAGAGGAGCTACCACCGGAGGCAGATCGTGGAGGGAACGGCCGATCCGGGACGTAGGTGAAAACCCGTCCCGGCCGAGTTACCCTGGGAGCATGAGTAGGAGCCTCGAGCAAAAGGATAGAACCTTGCGGCTTGCCGTTGATTTTCAACCGGCAAAGTAGGTGGAGGCAGCCCCGATGTAGCCGGATAACTTGGATTTCCAGAGTGGGGCCCGTAAGTAGGCTTCGAGTGCGGGCCGCCGTCCCGGATTGTTGAATTGCATGGCCGCCCGTGGTGAAGGTGTGTAACCCGGGGGTACTGCGGTCCCGGTGATTCGGATGACACCGGATGGAGGCTTGGTAACCCATAGAAGTCTCGAGTGAGGAATGGATTTGTGTGAGGAGCAAATAACTAGTACTGCTCCGAGGAGGGGCTCCCGATCGTGGCCCGTAACCAAGCTGTGGCGGCATTCCGAACCGTGGCCGCTGCCGCGAAGGTCCTGATTGATCGGTTCCGAACCGAGGCGGGATCCCGATTAGCCGTGGCATTCCGAGATAGCCCCAACCATGAGAAGACATTCCGTACCGATTTTGCCCCCACCGATTTGTGCCGTCTGGCCGCATGGATCCGGTGGTCTCGTGGTCGGGAGCCGGGCCGACCCGAAAATCGAGGAGCATGGGTTCTCGTAGTGGCACCATAGAGGTGGGCGGCGGCATCCCGGTGTAGTCGTGGCGACCGAGAGTGGGGTTGGCATCCTCGTCTTCTTCCACGGTGAAGGTGCCATCTGGATTGAGGCCGGCGGCCGACCGTGACTCTTAATAGCCTCCATAAGGCCGTTTAGCCGTGCTTCCCGTCGTAACCTCATCTCGTTCGCTAACCGATTCCACCGTTGCTCGTTCGAGGGGTCCCGGAGGCGGAGTGACGTTATCCCCATCATTACCGCCGATGCGTACATTCTCAAACCCGGAGTCGGAACAAACGGTGAAGCCGACGATGCGCTGACTCTTCCCAACCGATCAAACGGTGACCCGGTGCCCGAAACCAAGCTTTGTGCGGAGTCATGGGAAAGGACACGAAGGTTCGATGTCCTGGGAATGGAAGGAGGGTAGGTGTTTGGGCTTTAGGCTCATGCAACATGCGCTTATTTGTTCACGTTTACTTAAAACATGCTTTATTAACCTAATCGGTTGGAAAAGATTGCTCTTCTTTTTCGCAAACTACTCGATCCCGGATCGCCGGGCCCCGTCACTACGTCTATAAGCCCCTCGTATTCCACCCGTATTTCGACCTCCCAGGTGGACAGCCCCGGCGAGGGTCCTATAGGGCAAGCGGGTCCCACCGACCGAAAGAAAAACGATCCTAAAAGTCCGGCGGGTAATCGAGTCTTAACGAGCATTCGATGTAAATTACGGACAAAGCCGACGTCAAAAGTCAAGATCATGTCCGAGGGCTCGACGAAAAGTCGGCATGATTTGACCGATAAATGTCCACGATTGATCTTGACTTGTCGTCGCTAAGCCGTAATTAGGCATGGAATATTCATTAATCCTTGATGACTCGGGTCAATGCCGGGAGTCGTGTATAATTTGTGCCGCCGAGCCGAAGTCAAGGCGCCGGTCAATATCTTGGTCAAAGTCTCGCGGCGGAAAACCGGCGTAACTTCGACCGATTAGGGTCCCCGAAAGATATTGAGTCGGTATGCCGACAAAGGCTTGAAAGGAAAGGTCTATACACGTACAGGCATGACACGTACTTTACTAAAAACCAACCGGGTCTCTGACAAAGTGTGTCACGGACAAGTGCATGGTCGACACGAGGCTCCATGGGATGTTTGGGTAGTCCCGTGCTCATCCGAGAGGCGTAATAAGACCAAACGGACCGCGACAAGGATTTCCCTGTTAAGGGACGTAGTGTGCAAAGTGTACGGCCACGTGCGCGTAGTGTGCAAGCAGTCTATCTTCTTTTCTGAGTAAAATAGAGATTTTTTATGTGTCTTAAAAATATGATGCATGATTTTTTTTTGAAAATTTTCTTTTTTTTTTGAAAATCCTTTTTTTTTTGAATTTTTTTTTTTGAAATTTAATTAGCACATAAGCACGTAAGCACGAAAATTCCAACAGCTAGGGACATTATTCCGACAAATAAAATTTTGACTTTCTCCGAGGCGGCCAAAACAACATGAAAACCGTGCAAAAATCAACACACACACACAAATGATTTTCAAAGCCGGGACGGAAGCTTGACCCTCAAAAGCTTTTTTTTTTTTGAAAACGGTGATACCGGTACGTGGGATTGTTAAACCACAATTTATCCCCGACTCGTGTTAGGAGGCGATAACGGGAAGTTTAATGGTTTCCACCAATATACCAAATATCATTTTTTTTTTTAGAAAAAAAAGCTTAGTCCCCAAATGAGTCGCCACCGTGATGATGTGTATCCGAAAATTTTCCCATTTTTATTTGAAAAATCAACGAAACGGAGTCGCCACGCCATTTTTATTTTGAGGGCCAAAACTTTGAAAAAAGCCCGAGATCAGAGATTTAGGTTCGGAGGTCATGTTACACGCCGGGAAGGACGTTAGTGTGCACCCGGAATGCCTCGTAAAACGAGTCTTCCAAGCTGAAAATCATTTGTGTGTGTGTGTGTGTGAGTGTGTGTGTGTTTTGGCCAAAATAATTTGAAACTCAGAAAAGTAAAAATTGGGATATCTTTTTAAGACTTTAAACTGATCCCATGATTTTTTGGAAGATTTTTGGATTGAGATTTGGTACTCAAAAGACCTTTTGAAGTTGAGAGCCATTTCTGCCAGAATGAAAAAGGCAGTGGACCTTTGATTTTGAAATGGATTCAAGGGTCTTAAAACTTCATAATCTGGATAAACTCAGAGAATGAAAGTTGTTCCAGACACCTTGAATAAGATTTGTGCGAAGGAATTTTCCATTTTGGAGAAGATTTGAGGGGTCAAAACCTTCTGGAAACCTCAGATATGAGATCTGGATTCCCAGAAGCTGATGAACTAGCCTCTGAAAGAAAATTTGAAAAGAGGAGTTTTACTCACCCAAAAAATAAAGTAAAAATATGTATGGAAAGCTCTGGATGTTGGCTACAAAAAGTGTTTTGTAGTCAACACCAAATTCTAAGTTCATCTGTGTCCAAAAAATAAGACCATGGACTGAGGTCTGGGAAAATTGCTACTGGACAGCAACTTCCCAAGAAAGAAAATGTGATTTTAAGGGGGGTTTTGCATCCATGCTTGTCCCCATTTCCCTAGGTTTTGGTTAGTGATCACTAGACATTTTAGTGGTGAATCAACTATACCAAACCATCCTTGGGGTACATTAGGACTAAACATTTCATTTGCTTGGGGAGGGGGATTTTACCCTTTGAAAATGAGATTTGATGTATGAAAATGGTTTTTAGGGTTTTGAAAATGAGTTTTCTTTGCAAGAAAGTAAGAGAACTTGAAAATAATGTTGATCTTTGTAGAAGATCATCCATGGAGATGGTCTTCCATGGTGATCTTCTTAGATCTAAAGCAAGAAGATGGAAGAACTACATTTTGTAGTTTGCAAATGCATGCATGATTGGAGTTTAGGGTAAGGAGAAGGAGGGTTTACCAATCTTCCTTGTGTTCTTGAGTTTTTGACTTGAGTGTATGAGTGTTTAAGGCTTGAATATGAGAGTGAGTGGATGAGTGTGAGTTGGGAAAGATTGGAGAGAAAATGGTGACAATTCTTGAAGAATTCTCACTGTTTTCTCTCTATATTTCGCCAGAGGTTCGGTACAATTGGTGTTGTTCCTCTTTATTTTTGTGACTGGAGGGCTCAATTTATAGCCCTCTGAAATATGCAAAGATGTCCGCGCGGATGGGATCCTTCGGCGTGCACTGTTCATTAAATGCAGCTCCAGCTTTGGACAAGAGGAATATTTCTTTTGAAATTTCAAATTAACAGCCAGTTTATTGTTCCCAGCCATTTCTATTTGTGGTTTTATTCCTTTTGTTTTACTTTTTGAGATTCTTTTTGAGGTTTAACCTTAAATAACAATGCCCATTTTACCCTCACTTTGTTAGAAAAGTTAGGATTGTTAGGAATTGTTAGAAATGTTATAACTTTCGTTAATTTTCTAACGAAAATTCTAACAAGCTCAAATTGGAGCACTTACACTTACCCTCACCAAACAATATCCTTTCATTTCAAGATCGGCATGTTTTGAAACCCTGTTTAGCCATCACCTTTGCTCCTTATTGAGAGAAGTCCAAGCAACGCCAAAGAAGTTAGCTTCGAGAGTCAGCGATGCATAAAATGTTCAAGTTGTGAAGGAAGGAAAGATAATCCTCAACTCCTCAAGAGGGCCTTCCGAATTATCAAAGGAAGGATTTTAAAATCCTCGCAATTCAGCAAAAATCCTCAACGTCTCAGGAGGCTCCTCAAAAAAAAAAAAAATAGAAAAATTCAAGCAAGAACTTCAAAAAAAAGAGGACCGTCGATCCTCACAATTCAGCGAAAGTCCCCGACTTCTCAAGAAGCTCTCCAATGATCAAAAAAAAAAAAGAGCCCGAATCCTCGCAAGTTCGCAAAAGTTGTCGATAGCTTGGACTTCCTCTCACCATTACCTTAAATCAATCCCAAGCCTCCTCTCGATTTTAGAGGATACTCCCATTACCCTCGCCTTTGGTCAAAGTCAAAATTTGACCTCTCATTCTTAGAGGTAACCAATCTTCCCCGCCATAGATTTTCCAAACACATCCCTGCAAGCCAACCTCTCATCATTAGAGGTTCAGTCAGCAAAAGGCCCAGCCGACCTCTCATCTTAAGAGGTCATGATTTTCCAAATCACCCGATGGCCGATCGAAGCCCGGAAACCCAGCTGCAATTCCTATCGGATAGCAATTTCATCGTAAAATCTAAATCAAATTAATGGTTCATTGCTTGCTTAAATTGAAATCTAATCCATTTTGACTCAAAATTACCAATCAAAGATTGTGCAAATTCGAATTTGATTCATGTGAGCATAATTCATTTCTACTCCACAAACACTTGCCGTGGATGTCCCACTGGGGCTTCGCATCCGTGTCTTTCATGGACACTCTAAGGGGATATGTTATTCGAATCTACAATCCTCAAATTCCCAAAAGGAACTCTCAGATCCTCGAATTTCAACATTCGTTCTCTTTTCATTCGGGATAGACCCGAACTACGGCGACCTGAGCTCTTCATAATGGAGGGAACGCAGGCAACCAGAAATGGTCCGGTCGAAATCACAAACAAATCTCAAAAAAAAAAAAATCCGGTCTCATCAAGGATCGTCCCTATACACTTTCCGTTCTTCCGAGCTTGATTCTCGATATCAGCTGATTTTCTCCTCGTGATTAATCAAAATATTTGTTCATATCAGATTTAGGAGTTGAATAACCCGAACATTAACAAAGGGTTTTAAGCAGCCTTGTGATCATCATGAATAAGACAAGTTTTCAAGTGTCTCGACAAGTCTTCTCTCTCTCCATCATAGGGAAATAGAGCCAAACACTCGTCTTTTCCGTCGCCAAGGGCTTCCATACACTTTTCCACACCTTGTGATGCTTATACTCTCTCAAAAGAGTCAAACCTAAAGCGAGAGTGTCATACACAAATTTGGGAGACATTCCCACCTTTCAAAAGATATGCCCCTGCACGTAAACATTTCTGAGTCTTGTCCAAGTGACTGGTTAACTAAGGTCTGAAAAGATGGGTGCCTCCTCTGTAAGACTACTCTGAATTTCTTCACGCTGGGGCTTGCTAAGCGGTTCTCCCAGGTTCTCCTGTATCGGCTCTTCAAGTGGGGCTTCTATAGTCATCTTTGGGTCCACATTGAGTTTTTCACTACGAGATAGATTCGATCTTTGTCAGATTATTTTCAGGATTGCTTTGCATTACCAATCAGATTGGGACTCTGCTAATGACAACAAGATTATAAGATTGGGGCTTCGCCAAGTCGCTTCTTCAAAATCTGGACTTTGCCTACTCAGTTCTTCAGACCGAGGCTTTGCCAAAGAAGGGATCTTTCCTCGCTTTAATAGGATCCGGGGGCTTTGTCAAGTTGGTCCTTTGGATCTGAATTTTATCAAGTCACAAGAAAGGTCTAGTCACATTAACAACTAGATTTTCAAATTTTCGTAACTTGGTACATAGCAGCTTCCCGTAGCATCGGGATTTAAGATCTGGGTTTCTCCCTGCATTAGCAATTTCATCAAATCATTCTCCGAACAAGGTTTCGTCCGAAGTCACAGCTCACCCAAATGAAAGAAGCTTCACTCATATCAACGTGCCCTAGAGCCTGTCAGCATCAGCTTCAAATGACCAAGATTGGGAGAGAAAATTCCAATCAAGACCCGGGATCCGAATCCAATCTCATCAAAATTGAGGTCCATGTACCGCTGTTTAAGTCGCGATCGAGGGCTCTCACCACTTGCTCAAAATCTGTTCCAAACAGTTTCCAGACACATACATCCCGATGCATCCCCTCTCATCACCATGCATCCCCACAAAAATCTCCCAAGGGCTCATGTAGCATGCGCAAAACTTGAATCAATAGGAAAAATCCTAAGTGATTGAAGATCATAAATCATAATTTCCCTGCCAAAAGCTTAGGCTAGGTGCATCTTCGAAAGCAAGTAAATGCATCATCTCTCTCACAATCATTTTTGGTTCTATGCATGCATCTGTCATCATGAATGTCATATATGCATCTTCCTCTCTACTAACCAATGCAGGAATTCAAACGTGAAAGACCATCTTCCTTCGCCATTGAGACTTACCCTCAACAAGGGAGATATTTACCAAAGCTCAAAATCAATGGTTTCAACAAAATCGCAAGAAATCAAATGCCCCTTTTCGGCAAGAGATGATTCCGGGCAAAACATGTGCAGATCACCTCCAGTGTCTACAAATCGGTCAGAGACGCCAAGTTCTCAAATACAGTTCGGTCAGAGACGCCAAGTTCTCAAATACAGTTCGGTCAGAGATGCCAAGTTCTCAAATACAGTACGGTCAGGGATGCCAAGTTCTCAAATACAGTACGGACAGAGACGCCAAGTTCTCAAATGAAAATCGGTCAGAGATGCCAAGTTCTCAAAATGCAAATCGGTCAGGGACGCCAAGTTCCCAAATATAATACGGTCAGAGATGCCAAGTTCTCAAATGCAAATCGGTCAGGGACGCCAAGTTCTCAAATACAGTATGGACAGAGACGCCAAGTTCTCAAATGAAAATCGGTCAGAGATGCCAAGTTCTCAAATGAAAATCGGTCAGAGACACCAAGTTCTCAAAAGCAAGAAGTCCCAATGTGAAGGCAAGCTCAACAACTTCTACAAGGTTGACGATCACCAGCAAGATGCGGACTCAACCAAACTCCCCCTTCAGTCAAAATGCCTCTAAAGACAAAGCAAATCGTCGGCGAAACCGCAACCCAACAACTCTTCATCAACATCGGCGAAGCCTCGATTGCCCTTCCAGGCGGCTACGAGTAAGCACAACACGTATGAAAGCATATCTTAGTCAACTACTTTTCTAAAAGAACATTATCATCAAATCTTAGGGTGACTTCCCAAAAATAGTCAAGTCTTAGGGCGACTTCCTAAAAATAGTCAAATCTTAGGGCGACTTCCCAAAAAAACAGTCAAACCTCGGGTGACTCCCAAATACCATCAAACCATCAAAGACCATCCCCAGCAGTTTCCGAACTACGTCCAGGCTTGATTCCCACTCGGGATACGTAGGTAGCCTACCTTAGGTCCAGCCACTTGACCAACACGGTCACCCTTCTTCCCGATAGTTCTCGTAAGCCCGAGTCTTCCCCAGCAAGAACACCTTCAAATAGTCTCCCTCAGGTACAAAACCTCAGCTTAGGTTCATACTCCTGAACCAAACCCCGACTTAGGATCATACTCCTGAACTAAGTTCCCATTTAGGTTCATACTCCTGAACCAAGACCTCGACTTAGAATCATACTCCTGAACTAAGTCCCCATTTAGGTTCATACTCCTGAACTAAACCTCGACTTAGAATCATACTCCTGAACTAAGTCCCCATTTAGGTTCATACTCCTGAACAAAACCTCGACTTAGAATCATACTCCTGAACTAAGTCCCCATTTATGTTTATACTCCTGAACTAAACTCCAACAAAGGCTAACAAAATCCCCAGCAAAGTTAACGGAATCCCGTTTCTTTTCCCATTATCATCCATTTCCTCGGCAGCAAACATAAGACTGATCCTTTCAAATGAAGTCCACCAATAGACCATCTATCCCAAACCATCAAAGGGAAATCATTTCAAATCAAGATTCGAGGCACCTAAGACGCCATCATTAAGGTTTGAGGCACCTAAAACGCTATCACACACAACACGAGGAAAGCGATAAATCGCAATCATCCCCTAATTCGACAAACTGAAGTCATTAACAGGGCGACTTCCCCAAAATAGTCAAACCACAGGGCGACTTCCCCAAAATAGTCAAACCATAGGGTGACTTCCCAAAAATAGTCAGATCATAGGGCGACTTCCCCAAAATAGTCAGATCATAGGGTGACTTCCCCAAAATAGTCAAACCACAGGGCGACTTCCCCAAAATAGTCAAACCATAGGGTGACTTCCCAAAAATAGTCAGATCATAGGGTGACTTCCTCAAAATAGTCAAACCATAGGGCGACTTCCCCAGAATAGTCAGATCATAGGGCGACTTCCCAAAAATAGTCAAACCATAGGGCGACTTCCCAAAAATAGTCAGATCATAGGGCGACTTCCCAAAAATAGTCAGATCATAGGGTGACTTCCCAAAAATAGTCAGATCTTAGGGTGACTTCCCAAAAATAGTCAGATCATAGGGTGACTTCCCCAAAATAGTCAAACCACAGGGCGACTTCCCCAAAATAGTCAAACCATAGGGTGACTTCCCAAAAATAGTCAGATCATAGGGTGACTTCCCCAAAATAGTCAAACCATAGGGCGACTTCCCCAGAATAGTCAGATCATAGGGCGACTTCCCAAAAATAGTCAAACCATAGGGCGACTTCCCAAAAATAGTCAGATCATAGGGCGACTTCCCAAAAATAGTCAGATCATAGGGTGACTTCCCAAAAATAGTCAGATCTTAGGGTGACTTCCCAAAAATAGTCAGATCATAGGGTGACTTCCCAAAAATAGTCAAATCATAGGGCGACTTCCCAAAAATAGTCTAATCTTAGGGTGATTTCCCAAAAATAGCTAATCTTAGGGTGATTTCCCAAAAATAGTCAAATCATAGGGCGACTTCCCAAAAATAGTCAAATCATAGGGCGACTTTCCAAAAATAGTCAGATCTTAGGGTGACTTCCCCAAAATAGTCAAACCATCAGGCGACTTCCCAAAAATAGTCAGATCATAGGGCGACTTCCCCAAAATAGTCAAATCATAGGGCGACTTCCCAAAAATAGTCTAATCTTAGGGTGACTTCCCAAAAATAGTCAAATCATAGGGAGACTTCCCAAAAATAGTCAAATCATAGGGCGACTTCCCAAAAATAGTCAGATCTTAGGGCAACTTCCCAAAATAGTCAAATCTTAGGTTGACACCCTAAAACAGTCATTCCAGGGTCGACGACTGAAGATAGTCAAAGATCCGAACTACGACTGGCTTGATTCCTCTTAAGGATACGTAGGTAGCCTATCACTAGGTTCAGCCATCAGACCGAAAATGGTCATTCCTATCCCCAGCAGAGCGGATACACAACTCCAGCCATCAGACCGAAAATGGTCATTCCTATCCCCAGCAGAGCGGATACACAACTTCAGCCATCAGACCGAAAATGGTCATTCCTATCCCCAGCAGAGCGGATACACAATTTCAGCCACCAGACCAAAATGGTCATCTCTTATCCCCAGCAGAGTTTCTTTCAGCAAACGACTGCAGAACTCATCAAGGTTCGAGGCACCTAAAAACGCCATCATCTCTAGGGTCAAAGACCCGAACTACGGCCGGCTTGATTCCCATTCGGGATACGTAGGTAGCCTATCGCTAGGTTCAGCCACTCGATCACTTGATCATCCTATCAAATATGGAGCCTTACTCTTATCGACGACCCCGCTTCCTTCGAAAGCGCCGTCCCCGAGGGGCTACTGTAAGTGCTCCAATTTGAGTTGTTAGTATTTTCGTTAGAAAATTAACGAAAGTTTTAACATTCCTAACATTTCTAACATTTCTAACCAACCAAGGGTAGATTAGGGTTTGCCATTTAAAGATAAACCAAGAAAAGAATCTCAAAAAGCAAAAGAAATTGGAAAAATCCGAATTAGGCAAGTTGAAAAACAAAAACTGCTGGAATTTTGAATAATATTCTTCTCGTTCAAAGCCCTGGAGCGGCATTTAATGCACCGTGCACGTTACGGAACCATCCGCGCGGATATGTTTGCATCTCACAGGGGCCTATAAATTGAACCCTCCTCTCTCAGTCTACACAACACATTTTACTCACAGAAGCTGTATTCTGGCGAAAATAGAGAGAAAACAGTGGGAATCCTTAGATTGCCACCATTTTCTCTTGAACCTTTCCCAAATTCACTTCAAACATTCTCAAATCACTCTTAAACACACCAAGCTCAAGCTTAAAACACTACTCAAGAGGAAGATTAGGGAGAAAACATAGAGGACTTAAGTGTTATCTACTTGTTTTCTCTTTGATCAACTCTATCACCAAACCCTAAACACATTCAAGCCTTGAATCCACTCAAACACAAATCCAAACACCAAATCTTGATACTCCTCAAGTCAAACACAAAATCTTGATACTCCTCAAGTCAAATTCCAAGCCTAGGAAGATAGGGTGTCACCATTGGTAAAGCCCTCCTTCTCTAAACCCTAAAACTCCCTTTTAACTTCTTGTTCATCTTGTTCTTCTCACTTTGATTTACTTTATGTCTAGTTTAACTTAAGTCTTGACCTAAGATGGTCATATTGAAGTTCATCTTCATGAATGACCATCTCAAATGGTCCACATTTTTAAATCTCTAGTTGATTTTCTCTTTAATTTCATCTCTACAAAATTCCCCTTCCCAAGCAAATGAAATGCTTAAGTCCTAATGTACCCCAAGGATGGTTTGATATAGTAGATCACCACTAAAATGTCTAGTGACTACTAATCAAAACCTAGGAAAATGGGGACAAGCATGGATGCAAAACCCCCTTTAAAACCACAATTTCCTTCTTGAGAAGTTGCTGTCCAGTAGCAATTTTCTAAGACCTCTGTCCATGGTCTAATTTTTTGGACACAGATAAACTTGGAATTTGGTGTTAACTACAAAACACTTTTTGTAGCCAACATCCAGAGCTTTCCAGAAATATTTTTACTTTATTTTTTTCGTGAGTAAAACTCCCTTTTTCAAATTTTCTTTTAAAGGTCAGTTCATCAGTCTCTGGAAATCCAGATTTCATATCTGAGATTTCCAGAAGGTTTTGGTCCCTCAAATCATCTCCAAAATAGAAAGTTCTTTCACATAAACCTTATTTGAGGTGTTTTGAACAACTTTCATTCCCGGACTTTTCCAAGATTCAGAGATCTTAAAGCTCTAAAGTCCATTTCAAAATCAAGTGTCCACTGCCTTTTTCATTCTGGCAGAAGTGATTTTCAACTTCAAAAGGTCTTTTGAGTACCAAATCTCAACCCAAAAATCATCCAAAAAATCATGGGATCAGTTTAAGGTCTTAAAAAGAATTCCCAATTTTTACTTTTCTTAGTTTCAACTTATTTTGGCCAAAAGCAACACACACACACACACAAACAAATGGTTTTTGAGCTTGGAAGACTTGTTTTACGAGGCGTTCCGGGTGCACACTAACGTCCTTCCCGGCGCGTAACGTGACCTCCGAACCCAAATCTCTAATCTCGGGCATTTTTCAAAGTTTTGGCCCTTAAAACAAAAATGGCGTGGCGACTCCGTTTGATTTCAAAAAAATCGGGTACATCACATGTAGTACCATTGAATTTTGCAATGTCGGGTGTTTTATACTTTGTAGGAAGTTTGGACATGAATTGACGAAGGGTGTCGTAATCAATAGAGAGCGAGGCTCCCTTACTCACATCGAGGGATGCTGTAGACACCCCGATCTCGCACCCCCCGACAAACCCTTTTAATTGGTCTAAACCCTTGCATTTGACCTAAAAGCCTCGATTTGGCCATGTGGGAGTGCCGTTTGCCTTATCAATGCATAATTTGGAAAACACAGAGTCCAGATTCTTAATCAGGACGAAAAATCGAGTAAACGGACATATTTACAAAAATACGGAACTCGAAACCCCGAACCGAGGCCCGAAACGTCAAAACAGTCCTTTACCGACCATTTTGTGCATTAAAAATCAAATTATGATATTCCTTGCTCATTAATGACTTTCAGATATACCATATCGACCGCAAAATTATTTCAAGCAACTTTCATGTTAGGCCCTCGGACAACCGGAACTCCGAAGCGTGCGCACCTGAGCAGTTGCGGAGCAATAGTCGGACAAAAATGACAAAAGCTGTGTAAGAAGAGCTAAACTCAGCCACTTGCATTGATTGGCCAGTTGAGTGTGACCCAACGTCACTCCTCTACTCTCTCTCTATCCTCTCTCCATCATTACCTTCCTCCTTATCTTCCAATCCTACAAGTCTAAGGTTTGACTCCAAAAAAGCAAAAGGATCAGCCCAAATACTCCCTCCATACCCGGCTCTACAGGGAAAGGAAAATAAATAGGCCTTCCCCCATAAAAATCCATCCTACAACAACTCCCCCTCCTCATTTCACAATCTCATCCTACCACTTTGACATCTCACCCACTTCACTCCTCTCCATCACTTCACTCTTCCATTCAAGAAAACACTCTCCATTCTCTCTCTAAACTCTCTCCATTTCAGCCCCCTACACCACCACACAACCACAATCAAACCACCACAAACAAGCACTACTTCAAACACAAACACTACTTCAAATACAAACACATTCAAGCACACTCAAACACTCTCAAACAAACATAAAAAAAAAAGGCTTCCCTTGGAAGCAAAGGAAGCACACCCTCACCCACCTAAACTAGGTAAGAATCCTCTATGTAAGTAGTAAGAAATGTAAGTCTTTGCATGGTTTAGTTTGGGGTCTAGTCATTAGATGGCTAGATCCCCATTTTCTCTTGATGTAATTCATGTTTAAGGCTTGTAATCTCCATGTAAATATGTTGTGAATGCTCAAACTTCTGATCCATCTTGTATATATATGTTGCATGTTCATTTCATGTTCATCTCCAAGCTTTAAATGAAGGTTTCAAGCATGCAAATGGAATTTCTTTCAAAGTGCTCACAATCTGTCCACTTCATGCTCTCTCATGATTATCTGAGTTTTGGTCCACATTTGTTCATAAATAAACACTTGATAATGTTCACAACATGTTAGAGTACTTGCATACTCAGTTTCAAGGTCTAATTCCATGTTTAAATCATGTTTTGAAGCTTGTTTCCATGATCTATGTCTGCTGTCCAGTAGATTCTGTTGCTGACCACTTTGTCTTTCCATGCAATAAACATGAACTACACTTGATTTCTGGGCTTGAGTTATAGAACGAAATTTGTTCTTAACATGATAAGGAAAATACTCATGCCTTTTAAATAATTTTTTGACCTCAGGAAAGACCTTTTTCCATTTTTTTACTCAAGTGCATGCTCTCAGAATTGAAGCTGTCCTGTTTCTGACATTAGATGTCAGAGGTTTTTTGAAACCTTTAAACTTGTTTTCTAGACTTCAAACTTCCCACGATTCACATTTGATGTGTGTTCTTTAACTTTCATGTTTTGAGTTTTCCAGGATTTGCATGTCTTCATAATGTAAATTTCGAATCAAAATGAGATGTGCTCTGTTTTCCTGTTCTGGGCAGATTTGACTTCTGTGTTCATGGCATGATTTCAGCTTCATGAATTAATCCATAAATCCTACAAATATTCATATGTGTTCTATAACATGATGGGAGTCAATCCCAAGTTTTGTTTCTGGATTTGGATTAGTTTTGGACAGGTACATTAACATGAGAATCTGCAGCAGTCCTTGAACCACAACATGTCTTGGCTTGGACATTCATTTATTCATGGGATTTGTCTCCCATCTTTTGTGTATAATTTGTATAGTTTGTACATAACCCCCTCTCCCTTTTACCTGCTTTCTTTTTCTCAATGTGATTCAAACTATTTTCAAAACCAATCGGGAATCCACCCAAACTGATTCCCGGTTGCGATCAAATGAACATACCTAGATTAGGAGACTCACGTGTACATAAACACATATGTTTTCTAAAGTTAGGGCATAAAAGGCATTTTGAAAAGGCAAATTAAAATCAAGCATAGGCGGAAGCATGCTAGAGACCGAAAGGGCGAGCGGAGTGCCTAACACCTTCTCCTCTCGTAACTTAGCCCCCGAACCCACTTCTTTTCAAAACAAAGGTTTTATCTTCATTTTTCCTAAAATAAAATGGGGTGGCGACTCTTCTGATTTTCAAAACTCAAAAGGGTAACCATTATGAGAAACCGAGTGTATTCGATGAACATTAGCACGAGGGAAACTCGTTGTCTTACGCGATGTCGGGATTCGTCTCGAGCGCGGGCTCTCACAGTGGCGACTCCGCTGGGAACTTTTTCTAAGTGGGCTAGACTCAGTTTTTGCATGCCATGCTTTACATGCTCTTTTGCCTCACATGTTGTAACATCTCTTCTTGCGGGGACGTTTATCCATTTTGTGTACATATGTGGAAAAATATTCTTTGTAAATATTTGTTATACTTGCTTTCAAAAAACATTCTTTTCAAAATATAGATACCACACACACGCGCACATTTTTCAACTTGTACGTCAATGTAACCCTTCAAACCTTAGGGGGTGTAGCCCGATTGAGTGACGGGACCTATAAGCTCCCCGAATCGATACTCTCGGTTGACATTCCCGCCCCGAGGCGCGCCTAATTAGCCGTTGCCAAGGGTGTAAGCCACATGCGAGCCAACCTCCGAAAGCCACGAGTCCAATGTTTTTCAAAATGACACATCCCAGACTTCATGCCGGTTTTTGTCTAGCAATTTCCCTTCAATCCTATGAATTCCCAAAAGAAAGGTTATAATCGACCTCAATTGTGGATATCATGTGGAATTCCTGGATTGACTTGAAATTGTCAACTCTCACTTAGACCGTAACCGAATGGTGGATCCTTGAAAGAGTATAGGCCCTTCGCTAGGGGCTTGGACGACCAATAGTACAGGTGAAAAACGTTGGTTCTATACTTTGGAGACGGTATCCACTATTCCAGGATTTAATGCGAGACATGTCAAAACAAAGCAAGGTGCTTGTTCGGCATTCATAGGTTTGTGCGTTGCTTGCGCTTCAAATTTTGAAAAAAAAAGAATACAAAAACAAAAAAGTTGCTTCTTTAGTTCATAAAGCTTTATTCCCCGAAAATCTAAAATAAGTTTCCTTTTTCATTCATCTTGTAGAGGGAGAATTCTTCTTGTTCTCTAGTGCGACATTCAAGGTCCATTTCAAGCGCCACTTTGATCAAGTCTTACTCCGGGTACTCTTCCAGCTATGACTAAAGGGAACATACGTTTTGTACCGGACCCTATGAGGGAGGAATGGTTGAGGCAACGACTGGAGACCCATTTCAATGAAAGGATGACTAACTTTGAACCCAATCCTCGAATGGAACAGTGGTTGAAAGAGCATTTGGAGGCACATACAGATCTTATGTTAAGGTTCTTCCTAGAATGTCAAAAGGAAATGGCTGACCGTGTTGTGGCTCTTTTATCTGATCGACCGAAACTTAAGAATGCTATGCAGACTTGTCCTGGTCCGAAAGCACCAAAGGAAGGAGCCTCGTTTGAGATGCCTAATCAAGATGTGAAGAATGATGAATCACTTCTTTCGGAGATACAACCAATGCTTAACAATCACATGGTGAATCATTCCCTGCTAGCCATTCTAGAAGCATCAAAACTCAGTACCACAATGGTTTCTTTTGGCCATGATGCCCTCCCAGAGCAAATTTCAGATCCAGAAAACCACCAAGGGCTCAACGACCCTTTGCCAATTTGCTGCCCGATCATCACGCAAGAATTCGCAGAACATGTGTTTCTTCCGGTCACACTCCCCAAGCAAGATGATGAGACAAAGCATGATGCATCTCCCAAGTTTAAAAGCCAGCAGGGGCTCATCGATCCCCTATCAGATTGCTCTGTAGTCGAATTGAAGAAGGATGAGAATGTTTTAGTCATGTCCCCTGATCAAGAATCTGATCGCAAAAGGGTGGATCCTCCTATTTCAGAAAATTATGTAAAGCTCAATGACCCTCCAACAAGTTCTCCTGTGGTTCTAGGAACAAGAATTATCAGCCTCAAGGGTAGTTCATCCATAAGCAAGGAGTTACAGCAGAGGCTCAACAAACCTCTCAAGATGACTGACGTGTTCCTACTTCCCCTCGACCGGGTAAATCTATTTGTGTCGACGATAGCTCATCATTTTCCTCTAAGGGCGGCCAAATGGCCACCGCTGATGTATTTTCCAGATTGAAAGATGCCCCGGGTATTTCACGAATGAAAAGGAGGAGAAATGATCAACACTTAAGCCATGTAGATGTTCCATATGGCATGTCGTCCCAAAGGCTAACGTTGACACTTTTTAGAATGGGTCCTGATGGGGTCCTGTGGCCTATGCAAGAATGCAAGATCCTCCGCCCGTCACATTCGGCACCGTACCGTAGCAAGTATTGTGAATATCATGGAAAAGCCTCACATACTACTAATGAATGGTACACTCTCAAGGATAAAGTCCGTAATCTCATGGGGGCTCGGAAGCCCGAGCCAGATATTTTATCCATAGGCCTCACTTGACTCCCAAGGCCTCTGCTTTTCACCCCGATGGCATAAGTAATAAACGGACAGACTTTTGGTTTGCTAGCCTGCAGGGCTGCAACACTTCTGTTCACTTTTGGGGATTTCTAGCTTCCAGTGTCTAGATCTCTTTTTGCTTGTGACTGGGCTCACCGCCCCTACTCCTAATCCTGTCCCTTTTTGCGTATCTCTTAGTAATGTGCTCACACATCTTCTTTGTCTTCTAAGTCTAGAGTGTGTCTTTATCTTCGTGCTTTTATTTTATTGCTTGTCATGTAATATATGTTTTCAGTCAATGAACTTGCCTTATAACCAAGTGCCTTCTTAATCTGGATCCGCAAACAATTAATCTCACTTAATTAAAAGCAATCAATGAAACTTGAACAAAAATTAGACTGTGATTAATTGAGATGGGAACCAGGGCCGAAGGCAATCAACGAAGTTCACAAAGGCGATCGACAAAGTCACCCGATGAACGAAGATTTCAGGGTGCAATCAAAAGGCATTTTCGGAAAGGCTAATCAAATGGAGAAGGCCGAAGATTATCACAGCCATGCCAACGCAAGTGTCGGCGATTTTCCTTTAATGTATGATGCATTGTAAATTCTCGCATGTTGTATTTTTATGTTTTTGTAAAAACTGTTGTATTCCGCACGCTATGATGTTTCTTCTTGAGTGCAAAAAAAAAAAAAAATCGAAAGAGAGCAAAAAAGAGGAGGTAAAAAAAAAAGAAGCAGCATTATTCATTTATTTTGGTACATATTCCATTTATTGTTTAATTCAATTGTTTTAGAAAGGATATCGCGACACTACAAATTCACGTGTGCCTTCAACGACGGCAATTGGCATTTTCATTCTGAAGACTTCATCACTTGTTGCACAAAGACAAGACATGGACCGAGGTTTCGACAATCTCATGTGACATCATCAATTTCAAGGAGCACCGCGCATGCGAGGCCAATCTGCACTAAAGAAGATCTCGATCTTTCAACTTTGGGCAAAACACCATCAACGACGACAACTGGTGACTTTTGTTGGAGACCAACATGCTCTACCAACTCCTTACACTGAGGGAGCCCAAGAACCAAAAAATCATGCAGCCTCCAATGGTGTGATCAATGTCAAGAAAAGGAGACAACGAGGACGAAGGCCTCTCATCAAATGAGGTCAGACGGCGGCGCGAATCATAACTCTTGCCCAACAATGTTCTCATGTCGATTTGTCACGGTCTAATTTGTGTTCAAATGATTTGTGAAGCTCTAATCAAAACTAAAATACTAATCTGATTCAAGAAGGGTCCATTTGATTTTGAGGCACTTAACCATTAACGCTTGTTCAAGTCTTGAGTCTTTGATTTCAATGTGTGAGCATACTTTTCTCGAGTCTAGGGGATTTCCCCTACGCTCGTCTTTTCATCATTCTATTTCTGCGCAAACACCATGTCGAGGATCCCACAGGATTTTCTTTTGCTTCCAAGAATACTGGCCTCGTTGCCTTCCCCTGCCAACTCCTCGTGACATCACAGCAAAAGAGTCATAGACGCAATTCATTGGTCTCTAAAATCCCAGATTGATGTACAATCTTATGATGAATGGACATGACCCTTGATGAAATGAACAGAGGCTCTGCATGACCGAGCACCGAAACTTGGGCTATTCGAAGATAATAATATGGGTCCTCAACAAAGCCTCGAATCAAAAGGTCAAGATTCCAATCAGTATCGAAACATTAAACCAAAAATAGGGGTTGCACTCAGGAAGACAATTCAGTCCCTCAGAGGTGAACCTTTATTCATGGAAACGATCTTCAGATTACATCGAACTCCATACAGCTCAAGGATAAGATGCGAGACCACTCTCAAAGACAGTTCGATCATTAACGAGGAAACATCGAATGTGGGAACAATATTTGTAAATCATAAATGATTTCAGCAGCAAGACATCAAATCATCGAGACAACTCTCGAGGACAGTTGCATCCTCATCAAAGGGATCATCAAATGTGGCAATGACCGTTGTCAACACTGGAAATTCCTCAAACCCCAACAGCAAAATATCAAGACAACTCCCAGAGACAGTTAGGTTCCCAATACTCAAATCATCAAAATGTGGGGCTACTTTGAATCATTAGTTCACATCAAGAAGCTTAAGGCTCACCCTTCGACAATATCATGGACTTCATATGATTAACATCAAGACACATGACTTCTCTCATAGACAGTTGTGTCCCCAACAAGGAATATTTGGGCTAACACTGGGCTTCCATCGCTGTCACCCGAAGCAAATCCGAGCATTTCCCTTCGAGAGACGCCGTCGAGTAGACTTGATCAAATAGGCGTAGGGAATCGACCTTTGAGTGTTTATCCTGGTCCTTTAACCCCGCTCCACTTTACACCTTGCCATTTTCCTCATTTTGCAGTCTGACCACAAAAAGAAACTCATCAGAGATTCCCAATTTGTTTCATGGTGCATTCTCCCTCTTTATACTTACATCCATAGTACATTCACTCACTCCTCATAAATTAAGTTTGAAATGCAAGCAATGCAAAAGTGTCAAAAAAAAAAACAAATAAATAAAATCCAATCAATTTTTTTTTTGCAAAAATAATCATCACAAAAGATGTGTTTTGTCCATCATCGAAACATGCATTTTTTTAGTTAAATCTCTCAATTGCTCATGTTGCTTGATCTCCAAGCACCGCGTATGTATGAGATCCCAAATCCTAGCACTGCACTTGTATGGAACTGCTTTGATCATTGCACATGTACGACATTTTCAAAGCACATGAATGCCACAGTATATATCTTGCATACTTGTGAACATCTTTCTGCGTCTCGCTATCTCCCCATGAGATTCCTTCCCGAGATTCTACATCTCGCAATCTCCATGTGAGACTCCATTCCGAGATTCGGCGTCTCGCTATCTCCCCGTGAGATTCCTTCCCGAGATTTTACATCTCCCCGTGAGATTCCTTTCCGAGATTCCACATCTCGCCATCTCCCCATGAGATTCCTTTCCGAGATTCCGCATCTCGCCATCTCCCCGTGAGATTCCTTCCCGAGATTCTGCATCTTGCCATCTCCCCGTGAGATTCCTTCCCGAGATTCCACATCTCGCTATCTCCCCGTGAGATTCCTTCCTGAGATTCTACATCTCGCCATCTCCCCGTGAGATTCCTTTCCGAGATTTTGCGTCTCGCTATCTCCCCGTGAGATTCCTTCCTAAGATTCTCGATGCCCAAAAGGTCTCTCCTTGTTTCAAAAAAAAAATCAATTACATGCTTTGCTTAGGGAATTCGAATTCCCGACGCCCCTGTTTCTAAAAAATGTTTTCATGTTAAGTGACCCGAACTACGTTTGGTCTGATTCCCATGCGGGATACGTAGGCAGCCTGTCACATCAGGTACGACCACACCTTTTTCAAAATCTCAATCAATCAAGTTCCTTCTCGAGTCTTAAGTGACCCGAACTACGTTTGGTCTGATTCCCATGCGGGATACGTAGGCAGCCTGTCACATCAGGTACGACCACACCTTTTTCAAAATCTCAATCAATCAAGTTCCTTCTCGAGTCTTAAGTGACTCGAACTACGTTTGGTCTGATTCCCATGCGGGATACGTAGGCAGCCTGTCACCTCAGGTACGACCACACCTTTTTTCAAAATCTCATGCAGGTAACTTGAAAATATCAGATGCAAAAGTTGGAAATCCCAAGCTACCACGGACACATATCAAAATCTCATGCAGGTACAAAGCTGGAACCCAGACAACAAATCATGTCTCGACCTGCAAGAATCTTTCTCCCTACGATTGAAGCATAGGAATCAAAAATCTCATCGAACGACATTCATGGCAAAGCACAAACGTCATTCATCATCAACAATGACTTGCAGCGTATCCTCAAATTTGTTTTTAGTAAGGTTACATGCAAGTAATCTGTTTACTTTGAGAAACACTTAGTTACAATCGTTATGTCATCTCTCCATGCTACAACTTCCACCATATCATAATCATCATCATGAATCATAATTTCAATCATCCTCTCATGGTACTCTTGGTCTGTTCGGTCACCCCGAATTTGACCCCTCTCATATTACTTTTGGTCTGTTCGATCACCCTGAATTTGACCTCTCTCATGTTATCATTGGTCTGCTCGGTCACCCCAAATTTGACCTATCTAATGATTACCTTGATTACTTTGTTGAACTACGCGACTGGTCTGATTCTCATGCGAGATACGTAGGCAGCCTGTTACCTCAGGCACGACCACCCCTTCCGTCTAAAAGCTTATCACTGGAAATACCCAGCAAAGAGACCATGATCTCAATGCATCCTGAGACTTGACCGACAGGACACTGAGACGCCTAGAAGTCTTTTCCTCTCCAACAGAAAGCCGAACTACGTCTGGTCTGATTCCCGCGCGGGATACGTAGGAAACTTGGGCACCCAAGTTCGACCATACTTGTGTTTGAAAGTTTGCTTGAGTAGAACTACGGAGGCTTGATTCCTGCAAGGGATACGTAGGAAGCCCTACTTTGGGCCCAGCCATTAGCCTAGACGAGATCGTTGTCTCTTAGTGATCGTCGAATCCCCTTTACTTTACAAGGAGATTCGCCGAGGGGCTCTGTAGACACCCCGATCTCGCACCCCCCGACAAACCCTTTTAATTGGTCTAAACCCTTGCATTTGACCTAAAAGCCTCGATTTGGCCATGTGGGAGTGCCATTTGCCTTATCAATGCATAATTTGGAAAAACAGAGTCCAGATTCTTAATCAGGACGAAAAATCGAGTAAACGGACATATTTACAAAAATACGAAACTCGAAACCCCGGACCGAGGCCCGGAACGTCAAAACAGTCCTTTACCGACCATTTTGTGCATTAAAAATCATATTATGATATTCCTTGCTCATTAATGACTTTCAGATATACCATATCGACCGCAAAATTATTTCAAGCAACTTTCATGTTAGGCCCTCGGACAACCGGAACTCCGAAGCGCGCGCATCCGAGCAGTTGCAGAGCAATAGTCGGACAAAAATGACAAATGCTGTGCAAGAAGAGCTAAACTCAGCCACTTGCATTGATTGGCCAGTTGAGTGTGACCCAACGTCACTCCTCTACTCTCTCTCTCTATCCTCTCTCCATCATTACCTTCCTCCTTATCTTCCAATCCTACAAGTCTAAGGTTTGACTCCAAAAAAGCAAAAGGATCAGCCCAAATACTCCCTCCATACCCGGCTCTATAGGGAAAATAAATAGGCCTTCTGAAAGCGTGTGCTTTTTAGGGAACAAATATGTTTCCTATTTCGAACCAAATAAGCATATTTGGTGATTTGATTTTGGGACTTTCATGGAAAGATTTATATTGTCCTATTGTGAAAAGGATTTTAGTTTTAAGAAATAAAGTGTTTCCTATTTCTAATCAAAAAGGAATTTTTGGTAAGTTGATTTTATGCTTTCATGGAGATTTATAAGTATCCTACTTTGACTAGGAATTGTAAATATAGTAAATATCTTTTATTTATGTACATAGTTTTATATTAGGACTAACCTACTAATATTTGATTTCCTTGTGAGTGTGTTTTATGTTTTCATATAAGAAAAGGAATCTCACAAAGGAAGAGGTCGATTGCATGAAGATCTTCTCCATGGTGCACTATAAATACAAGGCATTCAGCACAAGAGAAGTTACGGAATTTTAGAGAGAAAATTACTCATTCTTCATTGTATTCGACATTATTGTTTTAGGTTGTGAGTGAAGGTTGTACCTTACATCCGTAACTCACATCTAGCTTTTCATTGAGTTCTCTTGTTTTACTTCTGACTTGAATAGATCCTACTTGGGAAAGGGGAGTTGTTCTTATCGTAGAAGGTGATTAGAACTTGTTTAGTATTTTCGTCTTTTAGTTTTCACTTATTCGTATTTTTGTAAGTAACAAAGTTTTTATAGTGAAAAGTTTTTGGGCGTAAGCCTAGTTTGCTGATCTCATAGATCAGTAAGCGTATATAACTCTTGAGTTATTGCTTTTAATTTGTTTTATTCCGCTGTATTATCTGTGGATGTGTGGACAGTTGTGAGACACATCTGTACTCACATTCGTTGCCTGTTGTGTGACTAAGTTTCCTAGCTACACGAAACTTTCAATTGGTATCAGAGCTAACTCTCGATATATTACTGAGTGTTGATCCAGAAAGTGTAGTCATTATGGAATACCAAAATCACCAAAATAGGCCTCCTGTCTTGGATGGTACGAACTATTCTCTTTGGAAGTCTAAAATACGTAATTACATCAAAAGTATTGATGAAAGGGCTTGGATGTGTATCCTTGTTGCATGGCAACCTCCTACTGTGGAGAAGAAGCCTGCGTCTGGTGTTGGTGAGTCTATTTTCGAAAGAAAACCTGAAGAGCAATGGACTCTTGAAGAAATTCAGGCTGCTAATTATAATTCAAAAGCTATGGGTGCTATTTCCAGCCATGTTTCTGGGAATATGTACAAACTTATCACTAATGAGAGTGTAGCCAAAGCTGCTTGGGATATTTTGCAAACTCAATGTGAGGGAGCTCCAAGTGTTAAAGCTACGAGGCTTAGAATTTTAATGGATAGGTTTGAGTTACTTCGAATGGAAGAGTCTGAGGACATAGTTTCTTATGCTGCAAAAATCCATGAAATCTCCAATGAATGCACTAGCCTAGGAGAGTCAATTTCGAATGCTAGATTAGTAAGCAAAATCTTAAGAACTTTGCCTGAAAGGTTTAATATCAAGGTTGCTGTCATTGAAGAGACGAGTGACACCAACACAGTAGAATTAGAAAAAATTGTTGGTATTTTAACTGTTTTTGAACTCAATCTTGAAGCTCAACAAAAGAACAAGGCAATAAGTATTGCCCTTAAGAGTTCTGCAGCTATTCCAAAGGAAATAGCTGACCTTTCCTCTGAAATTAATGAATCTAATCTTGAGAAAGATGATATGGATGTAATCACCAAGAAGTTCAATTCTATTTTGAAAAACAAAAGGAGAAACAAGTTTCCTAAAAGGAACTCTCAGGATTTGGAGAAACAAGAAGATAATCCTGATGAGGGGTTCAAAAAGAAAAGTTTTGATAACAAGAAATCCTCTGATTTTGTGCAATGTAGAGCATGTCGTGGCTTTGGTCACTTTGCTAATGAGTGTGCTAACACACTTAAGAAAAGGGGAATTAGTTACACTGCTGCTTCAAGTGATAGTGAGGATGATGAAGTATTTGCTAACATCTCTGCATTTGAATCTTCCTCTGTCTGTTTTAATGCTTATACTGCAGATACAAATGAAGAAAAAATTTCTGAAGCTGATCTGGAGACGGATGTGGATACAGATGTGTACACATCCGAACTCACATCCGAGCAGACATTTAACTGTTTCTCTGTAAAAGGAGATTCTGATGATGAAGATAGGGACATTCCCTATGAGGAACTCTTTGCAACATATAAGGAACTACATGCTGATTGGATGAAGCGTATGAACAAAATTGAGGTACTTGCTAAGGTAAATAAAGTTCTTTCTGATAAATTAATTACCTGTGAAGATGAAAAAACCAAACTTTCAAAAGAAAATGATGTTCAAAAAGATACCATTGCCAAACTTGAAGTCCTTGTGACCAAGAGGGAAGTTGAGCTTGAAAAATTCAAGAATGGATGTGAAAAAGCTGAAAACACTTTTACCAAGTTAAACAAAAGTAAAATGAAACTTGATGAAGCTATCTCTGTAGGTCAGCTAAACAAAACTGGTTTGGGCTTTGGAAAAAGTAATTTTGTAAAGGAGGGATGTGAGGCTTCTACTTCAAAAGGTGTGGAAAAACCAATTTTTAAAGAAAAAATCCTTTTGAGTGAGAAAAGACCTAGGAAGAGGCACTACATCTGCCACTATTGCCTTACTCCTGGTCACATTAGGCCCTTCTGTTACAAACTCAAGGCTGATAAAAAATCTGGTCACTTCAATCAGCCTCAGATGTGTGAGAAGATGTATGCACATCCGAACACACATCCTGGTAATCTGAGACCTCTGCAACCCAAAAAGAAAACTGTAAAACAGTGGGTGGCCAAACCAATTGCCACCTGCAATGTTGTTTACTCTTCCCTCAAGAGTACTGTCTTTGGCTCTTGGTATTTTGATAGTGGGTGCTCTAGGCACATGACTGGAAACCAAGCAGTTCTTCTTGACTATGAAGTGATAAATGGAGGGAAAGTAAATTTTGGTGGAGGTGCTCAAGGAAAGATTGTTGGGAAAGGAACCCTAGATGTCAAGGGTCTCCCAAAATTGCACAATGTGTACCATGTGGAAGGCTTGAAAGCCAACCTAATAAGCATCAGTCAACTGTGTGATGATGACCTTTATGTGAAGTTTGATAAGAAGATTTGTGAGGTGTTTAATGAGTCTAACACATGTGTCCTCACTGGTCTAAGATCATCTGACAATTGTTACAAGTTTTGTGATAATTTGTCTTGTTTAAGTTCCTTTGATATTATATTTGATGATACACTTGATTTTAACCTCAAAACTGCCAAGGATAATATTTCAGGTTATCAACTGGAGTGGAAATCTGCTGATATAGGTGCTGGAGATACGGAAAGCACTGTAAAGGAAAAACAGGCAGATGTGAGTCCAGATGTGCAAAAGGATGTATCTGCGGATGTGAACACAACCGTTCCCACATCCGAACACACATCCACTCAAAGAACCGAGTCCGAAGTCGGTTCTTCGGATTCGTAAGGAGAAGCTAATTACGAAAGAGACCATGTTGGGTCCGTTGATAGATCAGATGACATTTTGTTCAGAATTCAGAAAAATCACCCCACGTCTCAAGTGATTGGTGAAGTGCATGATCAAAGGCAAACCAAAAGGAATGAGAAGGTAAATCACAGTTATTTGGATGCTTTATGGAGTCATACATCCTTATACTCTAAGGTATGTTATTACTGCTTTGTGTCTATCATTGTGGGATACATTAACTTAGATTGGGCATAAATTTTTTATGATAAAAACATTTGTGTTCGATGTTCCTACCTTGATAACATCCTTGATTCCTGGTATATAAGGAGAAAAAGTTATGTCTCCTTGTTCATAGCTAAGGCTAAATATGTTGCCCTTGGAAGTTTTTGCACTCTATTATTTTTGCCGAATCAAATGCTAAAAGACTATGGATTAAATAGCAAAATTTTGACTGCTTTTTGTGATAACAAAAGTGCCTTGGACATATCTAAAAATCCTGTCCAACATTCTAGAACAAAGCACATTGATATTAGACATCATTTCATTAGAGATCTTGTAGAACAAAAAACTGTGTGTCTGGAATTTGTTGGGACTGAAAATCAATTGGCTGATATATTTACAAAGGCATTAGATTTGGAGAGATTTTCCTCCTTGAGGAAGTCTCTTGGTTTGTGTGATTTCTAAGGTTGTGAGCACAAATGTGTCTCACATCCTCTAACACATCTGTATATTAGATTAACTGAAAAAAAAAAATATATCATGCATTAGCACGAAATTTCTCAGTGTGGTCACTTGTGAGTCTTCATCTTTGACATTATTTTTGATCACTTAATTGTGAGCACTTCCTGTTCATGTCATCTTTTGATGACTTGATATAACCTTCCTAGGTATCTCACAGCGGGTGCTATAAAAAGAAAAAAAAAGTGAGAAACAGCTGCTTCACCCTTAGTATGAAGCCAGACCATTGTGATCAAGTGATTCTCATAAGAAATCTTGAAATCAAACTTGACAAGATCATTGGGAAAAAGGGCTATCTTTGGGATAAAGTAAAGTGAAAGCTACTCACAATGCAAAAATCCACAACAAAAAATTGGTGGATGCATCCTAGAGGCTGTGCAGATTGGATTATTGCTCATTGACTTTTTGTGATCTAAATGTGTCCCCAAATGTGACTCACATCCTATGCCACATCCATAAGCTGAGAATTTTTCCATCACCTGTGTGTTTGCATCATGCTAGGCATACTGCATTTTTTTAGGACATATAGGAGCTTTGTAAATATGCTAGTTAATTTATTTTCATTCTTAATTTATTCTTTGATTTAACATGTTTTTGTTTTCCAATATCTCCCATGAAAGAAAAAGGTGTGTATCAATCCGTATTTAAAAAGGAAGGACAATTTTAAAGGGATTCTGTTGAAAAAGATATGGCTGAAGTGATTTTTTGTTACCATAAAAAGTTGGCAAAATTTTGATTTATTTTAATCCCTATTCTTTCTGCGATTCGCTGTGTGTGTGGAAATATCAAAGGGTTATAGCCGTTGGTGGATCTTTGTGAAATTTTGGCTGTGTGAGACCTTTTTGGAAAAAGGATTCCTTAATTCAGTTGGAAAGGGGGAGTTGTAGGTTTTATTGTGTGCCTCATCTGTCACATCTCTTTAATCCTTCATTGTGCTTCTTTCCCCTCTACCCCAATTTTTATCTCACACACACACACCATATATTTCTCTCTCTCTCTCTCTGTCTAATCAATCTGCAGAATCAATGGAGCTGAAGCTGTGGATGTGCGTCAGGATGTGGCCACATATTGTCACACATCTGCAGATTCTTTTGATGCAATCGTGGAAGCCTTTGATGCAGAAATTGTTGCAGTTGTTGCCCTCAATGCTCAACTGTTTGCCTCCCAGACACATGCCAAGAACCTTACAGGTTTTTGAAGGTGGATCTCCATAAATGGGTGACTTCACTTTCTAGTCAAAAAGGGGGAGAAGAAGAAAAAGAATGAGAATGATACTGATTTATCTTTGTTGTTGCTGCTGATGTTTCAGTTGATGCTTAAACTCAAGGGGAGTTTTAATGTTTGTTCTTACTGGTGAATGAAACATCAACAGGTTTGTTTGCTTTTGATATTTGGTATTTATTTTTAATATTTATTAGTTTGCTTTTAATATTCGTTTTAGTTATTTGTTAGTTTTAGTCTTGATCTGTAATCCCTAAATACATTTGCTGAATGGTTCTTTAGTTTATATTTGTTGAACTGCAATTTTTAGTACTAACTTGTTCTATGCAGTTTTGTGTGGATGTGTTGACACATTTGCACACACATCCATTCATGGGGAGTTTTCGAATCTGAAAATATTGATCATAGTAATCAAATCATAAATCTTTAGTTTTGACCAGAAAGTCCAAAATAGGGGGAGATTGAAAGCGTGTGCTTTTTAGGGAACAAATATGTTTCCTATTTCGAACCAAATAAGCATATTTGGTGATTTGATTTTGGGACTTTCATGGAAAGATTTATATTGTCCTATTGTGAAAAGGATTTTAGTTTTAAGAAATAAAGTGTTTCCTATTTCGAATCAAAGAGGAATTTTTGGTAAGTTGATTTTATGCTTTCATGGAGATTTATAAATATCCTACTTTGACTAGGAATTGTAAATATAGTAAATATATTTTATTTATGTACATAGTTTTATATTAGGACTAACCTACTAATATTTGATTTCCTTGTGAGTGTGTTTTATGTTTTCATATAAGAAAAGGAATCTCACATAGGAAGAGGTCGATTGCATGAAGATATTCTCCATGGTGCACTATAAATACAAGGCATTCAGCACAAGAGAAGTTACGGAATTTTAGAGAGAAAATTACTCATTCTTCATTGTATTCGACATTATTGTTTTAGGTTGTGAGTGAAGGTTGTACCTTACATCCGTAACTCACATCTAGCTTTTCATTGAGTTCTCTAAACTCTCTCCATTTCAGCCCCCTACACCACCACACAACCACAATCAAACCACCTCAAACCACCACAAACAAGCACTACTTCAAACACAAACACTACTTCAAATACAAACACATTCAAGCACACTCAAACACTCTCAAACAAACATAAAAAAAAAAAAGCCTTCCCTTGGAAGCAAAGGAAGCACACCCTCACCCACCTAAACTAGGTAAGAATCCTCTATGTAAGTAGTAAGAAATGTAAGTCTTTGCATGGTTTAGTTTGGGGTCTAGTCATTAGATGGCTAGATCCCCATTTTCTCTTGATGTAATTCATGTTTAAGGCTTGTAATCTCCATGTAAATATGTTGTGAATGCTCAAACTTCTGATCCATCTTGTATATATATGTTGCATGTTCATTTCATGTTCATCTCCAAGCTTTAAATGAAGGTTTCAAGCATGCAAATGGAATTTCTTTCAAAGTGCTCACAATCTGTCCACTTCATGCTCTCTCATGATTATCTGAGTTTTGGTCCACATTTGTTCATAAATAAACACTTGATAATGTTCACAACATGTTAGAGTACTTGCATACTCAGTTTCAAGGTCTAATTCCATGTTTAAATCATGTTTTGAAGCTTGTTTCCATGATCTATGTCTGCTGTCCAGTAGATTCTGTTGCTGACCACTTTGTCTTTCCATGCAATAAACATGAACTACACTTGATTTCTGGGCTTGAGTTATAGAACGAAATTTGTTCTTAACATGATAAGGAAAATACTCATGCCTTTTAAATAATTTTTTGACCTCAGGAAAGACCTTTTTCCATTTTTTTACTCAAGTGCATGCTCTCAGAATTGAAGCTGTCCTGTTTCTGACATTAGATGTCAGAGGTGTTTTGAAACCTTTAAACTTGTTTTCTAGACTTCAAACTTCCCACGATTCACATTTGATGTGTGTTCTTTAACTTTCATGTTTTGAGTTTTCCAGGATTTGCATGTCTTCATAATGTAAATTTCGAATCAAAATGAGATGTGCTCTGTTTTCCTGTTCTGGGCAGATTTGACTTCTGTGTTCATGGCATGATTTCAGCTTCATGAATTAATCCATAAATCCTACAAATATTCATATGTGTTCTATAACATGATGGGAGTCAATCCCAAGTTTTGTTTCTGGATTTGGATTAGTTTTGGACAGGTACATTAACATGAGAATCTGCAGCAGTCCTTGAACCACAACATGTCTTGGCTTGGACATTCATTTATTCATGGGATTTGTCTCCCATCTTTTGTGTATAATTTGTATAGTTTGTACATAACCCCCTCTCCCTTTTACCTGCTTTCTTTTTCTCAATGTGATTCAAACTATTTTCAAAACCAATCGGGAATCCACCCAAACTGATTCCCGGTTGCGATCAAATGAACATACCTAGATTAGGAGACTCACGTGTACATAAACACATATGTTTTCTAAAGTTAGGGCATAAAAGGCATTTTGAAAAGGCAAATTAAAATCAAGCATAGGCGGAAGCATGCTAGAGACCGAAAGGGCGAGCGGAGTGCCTAACACCTTCTCCTCTCGTAACTTAGCCCCCGAACCCACTTCTTTTCAAAACAAAGGTTTTATCTTCATTTTTCCTAAAATAAAATGGGGTGGCGACTCTTCTGATTTTCAAAACTCAAAAGGTTAACCATTATGAGAAATTGAGTGTATTCGATGCACATTAGCACGAGGAAACTCGTCGTCTTACGCGACGTCGGGATTCGTCTCGAGCGCGGGCTCTCACAGATGCAAGTTTCTTTTCTAACATTGCCATGGTGAGGGATTCGTTCTTGCTTTCCCTTTTGCCTTCTTTCTTGGATGTGTAACTCTCATTGCCAGAGGAGGAAGACGACGAGCTAGGCTCTTATTTCTTCTTCTTGCTCTTGCTTTTGCTTTGGCGATGGCCCTTGGCCTTTTTGGTGTATGATTCCTCTTCTTCGGAGGAAGAATCATTTTTCTTCTTCTTTTCTTTATTGGCTAGTGCTGCCCTAAGCTCTTGGATTTCCTCCACGAGGGTGTGAATTTGGGAGGCTTGCACCTCTAAGCCATCATTGGCTTCTTCTAGCAGTTTGTGGTTTGTTTTCGGACAAAGTTTCGTCACCCGAAATTTTGTCGATTCCAGACATTGTGTTGGGAGTCTTGAGGTTGAGTAGCTTCGGAAAACTGACAGAAGAGACACAAAGATGGTATCAGGATCAAATCTAGCTCCAACGAGTCGGAAGAAGGCTTAAACGGTTCAGGCTTAAACACAGCAAACAGAGACATTGTCCCGCGCGGGACAAGAATTCTCGCACGAGACAATCACGCGGAAAGTCAATTTTTATTAAACTTAATTCTTGGTCGGAACGGAGAATCCCTTTTGAGGGGTTTCTAAGGTCTTTATCAAAACCTAACGACTAAGTAATCAATCCAATTTTTGTAACAACAAAGCCATGTAAGATTGTTTGAAGGATTTTTTTTTGAAGTGACTATTTTTCTCTTGAAGGGACAAATCCGAAAGGGTCATTCCGAAGGGACTTTTCCAAAGGGACTATTCTGAGTCCTTCTTTATGGTCAATTTTACATGACTTTATTTTGGTAAAAAATAAGAAAGATCGCCGAGTCAAAACCGACCGATCACGGAGTGATCCTAAAAAGACAATCTACATGATGTGTGGCGATGCAGGGCTGGAAGGCTAGGCTCCCCGCGATATGACAATCTAGATGGATTGAATACGCGGAGTGGGATGATCCAACTTCGGAGAGACCGGCGACTAGGTGGTTACCGTCATCCGTCCTTAGTGTGGGTCCCAGGTTAATCGGGGTATGAAATGCAATGACAGTTATAATATGAGTGCGCTTGTGTGAGAGTCAATCTAGGTGATAGAAAAAAATAGAGATTTTTTTTGAAACAAAAAAAAACAGATAGTGGCCGCACCAAGTGGTTGCCTGCGTTTCTCCCAAATTCGAAAGACTCAGGCCGTCGTAGTTCCACTTAATGAGAGAGAGAGAGAAATAAATAATTTAATTAAAACTCCCGAATTCCCATTGGACCGGACTTTAATTTAAAAACCCAATCACACGCAGTTTATAAATAATAATCAATTATTTAAACTAAATACGGATTCGAGTTCTACATCTTAAGGGAGGCCTTAAGATGAAAGAACTCTGCAGATAATGTAATCTGGAATCCCCCTTGCGTGTTCGGCTCTCATCTTGGATCTTGAGATGAACAGAGAAAACCAGAAGACACACAGATTGCCGAAGCATTGTCTCGCGCGAAACAGGTTGTCTCGTGCGAGACTAGCTTGATCTGAATACAAAAAAATGATTTTTTATTGAAAACCTCTCTTTATTAACGCAAGTTTAAGCCACTTTAAATTTATAGTATCTAGCGGAGTCGCCACTGTAGCGATGGTGAATTTTTTAACATCTTTTGAATCGCCACCTATATTTATTTAGTTGGAAATATAGAAAAAAACCATTTGAAAAGAGATTTTGGGTTCGGGGCTTAGGTTATGGAACGGGAAGGTCAAGGAGCACCCACTCCACCCAATTCGGAGATCGGTCTTGCTTAAAAAGAGATTTTCAAAGAAAAAGATGTTTTAATTAAACAAGTAAAAGAATTCATTTAACGAGGTTAAACGGAATATATGATCGATTGCTTTGAGACCGTACCCATGATTTGGGGAGGCTTTAGGCCGATCTTAGTTTTGATGTATTACACCACTCTAACAATCAATTAGAAATGGAGGAGGAAGATTACCTCGAGAAGAGATTTGGACAGAGCTTCGACTCAAGTTTAGAGTCGAACCTTGTTGTGGATAGAGCTTCGCCTCGGTCCTTGATTCTTTCTTTGATGTTTGTTGATCAACAAGGTTGATAAACAAACTTTAGGTGATTTTAGGGTGGTTCACAGGAATCTTTCAGGGAGAGAAACCAGTAAACGTAGGGGTTTTTGACTGAAAAGTCCGGGGATCCGAAATACTGAAGTCTTCAAGTATTTATAGGTGTTGGAGAGGTGAAGGTGGAGAGGTAAAATATCCTGGGAAGGTTCCAGAACCCAAATTCTATTGGATGACTGAATTGATAAGGTTTTATCCAGAAAGAGGTTGAAAACGATGAGGAAACTGGCTTCTGCACGTCTGCAGGGGCTTAGTATCGCGCGAGACACGTAAGTTCCGCACGAGACAAGACTTTCAGTGGATAATTCTGTCATTCCCTCGTTATCTCGTATGCAGTTTAGTCCAAACTAACAGTCGTTAGTCAAAACATAACGAAACATGACGAAATGGTGGATTTCTACTCTTGACTAAAGGCGAGACTTAGAGTGGTATTAATCTGCTCCGATGAGTTCAGAATGGGGTGTCTACACACATACCTATCTAACTTGGATTATAAAGTAAAGTACCAAAATGCCCTAAAACTATCTCCTGGCAAAACTTTTTTACATTTAGGAAGATAACACCAATTTCATTCTTGATAACAGGAATCAATTTTTTTTTTGAAAAAACAGGAGAAATAAAAAATCGATATGATGAAAGTTAGGTTTAGAGATTCATAATCTATTTTGTGATTCCAAGCGTAACATATATCTGCGGCAATCTGTAGAAGGAACAAGATAAAGGGGACATCCATGACATTTCTAATATATCAGATCTAGTTTTAAGCAAGAGAGAAATTGATTAAATCTTTCAAGGATTAGATCTTTCACTATGAAATAGCAAGTTTATTGAAAGAGGGGAAATTGGGCGATGATGGAGAGGGATCAAAATATAATAGGGGGTCGAAGAGATTTTGAAGCAACAAACGGGATTGTAAATTCAGTCTAAAAATAAATATTTTATTCATAAACAATAACAATATCAATATCAGAATGAATGTTTATCTTCTTCTTTTTTTTTTTTACCTATTATTTATCAAAAGAATTAAAAAGATCAACTCTTTTCTCATTCTTAACAATCCCTGAAAGTTGTTTCAGGAAGAAAAATAATCTTAAAGTTTGAATATCTCTATGGACTCAACCAGATTGGACTGTAAATTCTAAACAACCACATGATCTACCACCAATCCATCCTCGGTGCGTAGTGTCGGAGAAAAAGCTGGGTTTAATTGCCCGCTAATTTATTTTACATCGGGGGTATATTTGGGTTGAGATTTTAATACGAGATATGTGATTGCTAATACTGCCGTTGCATCCGGATTATTAATGAGGGGATATATACCTAATCAATCCTCTTGATACTGATTATTAATATCCACGCCTAATTGTCTATCAAACGGGATATATCTCGATTTAATAATCCCCTTTAATTAATTCGGGGTTAAGATGGCCTACCAAAGGGCTCCAATGTAGCTTATCACCTAGACACTAGATTACTCACACAAGAACAATTGCGGAGCCAAAACTAAATTTTGGGGTGTTTGCAAATTGAAGTCTATTTTATTTTTTAGGGTTTGCAAAATATGGGATAAATTTGTAATTTTGATCCCAAATAATCTAAGTTTGATTGCATGTGACCCACGGTGAATTAATGAATTTTTACAACGATTTCGTGAAAAAAATAATCTCAAAATAACCAATTTTACTATCTTTAAAGAGAAAATCTTTTGTAAAACGTGTTCTACGCTCGTCTAAGCGTAGAACGTGTTTTTAAATAAGCGCAGTGACATTTTTGTAAATAAATAGAACTTCTCAAAATGTGCGGTGGCATTTTTATAAATAATTGAAACTTATAAGAGGCAGTTTTCTACACAACGACAGGCACATTTTAACATTGTAAATAATTGAAACTCACCTGACACTTTTTGATACTATAGAAGACACTTCTGAATACTACAAGAGACATATTTTAACACTGCAACAGGCATGTGTTTTTTAATTCACTTTGCCACTTTTCAATATTACAACAGACATTTTTCAATACTACAAGAGGCACTTTTTGATACTGTAGAAGGCAGTTTTCAATACTATAAAAGGCACTTTTTGACACTACAACAGGCATGTATTTTTTAATTCAATTGACACTTTTCAATATTACAACATACATTTTTCAATACTACAAGAGACACTTTTCAATACTACAACAGACACTTTTTAACACTACAACAAACACTACTTTTCAACAATATCACCTCATTATTTAACATTACAACCGATTTAAATGTGTTTATTAGTGTCATAATAGATCAGGCACTTTGTTTATATTGCACCAGACACTTTCGCAAAACAAGTTCTAGAATAGCTTATTCTAAAACTAGTTTCACACAAGAACAACTCATCTTAAATTCTAAATCAATTAAATTATGAAAATACCCCTAAACTTTGTACCCTAAAATACAATTAGCCCCCCCCCTTTTTTTTAAAGCAACCTTTTCTTGTATATAGTAATCTGTTTCAAAAAATAAAAAAAAAATTTACTCCTTCCGTTTCACGATAATCTGTAAAAAAAAATTTTTTGGACGTCCTACAATAATCTGTACTTTCCCAAAATAAAAATGGGTTTCACTTCTCTCTACTCACACCCATTATCCACTTACTTCATTTTCTCTCTTTTATCCAATCATCTACACTCACAACACATCACCTTTTTTTACTTTTCTCCTTAATTTTTGCGCCACAAAAAAAAGTGCATATTATTATATTATTATGTTGGGACCGAGGGAGTATACAATTTAATTGATTGGCCAGTATCTTTTCGAGGTGCAGAACTCTTTTCTACAGAAACAAGGGTCACATTTTCCCGCCAAAAGAAGAGATCCCGCCGGGGCCAAATTTCTATCCCCGGCCATCGCCTCCTCTTCAATTAGGAGAAAGAAAATGAAAATGGCTTCCCCCAAATCCATAACCGACTTCTTCCAACCTGCAAAGCGTCACAAACTATCTTCTTCCACCTCCTCCTCCCCAAATCCCTCAACGGCCCCGGTCGCCGTCGCCTGCAAATCCCTACCCAATCACAACGCTTCCGGAAACGACTCACCACCCACGCTCACGCCGGAGAAGAATTTCAGGATCAAGGTCAACCATTTACTCGCAAAATCGAAACTAAACCTCAAACTTTGTTCCGAGCGAGTCTCAGAGTCCATGACAGCCGGCGGAAAATTGGGGGTTTTGAAACTGGAAGAGCTTTTGGTGGAGGAGACTTGGTTGGAAGCACTTCTTGGGGAGTTTCAGAAGTCTTATGCTCAAAAATTGGGCGAATTTGTGGATGGTGAAGTACGAGGAAGCTGCCCGATTTATCCGCCTTTGCATTTGGTCTTCAATGCCTTGAACTCTACACCTTTTGATGATGTCAAGGTTGTTATTATTGGACAGGTATTGTTTGTGATTGTCTTGTTTGTTACAATACTTCCCTGAAATGATTTTTTTTTTTCTGCAATTCTAGTTTAGTATATCCTTTTGTAACGGAATGAGCAGTGTGGTGTCGAATGGTTATAACGTTTTGATGTTACTATCATAGTCAGTCCAGCGTAATCAACAAGGTGCTTATATATTGAAAGACAAGTTTATAAGAGATTAGAGCTTTATTTCAGTCGAAGATTTGACCTTTGAAAGGTCAACAGTCTAAAAGTGAACCATTATTACCTTGAGAGTAAATATTGTTGGAAATTAAATTATAGCACCACAGATTAAATAGACAATTTAATCAACAGTAGGGGATTTATTGATCAAGTCAAGAACGTACCAATAAGCCAATAGCAAAACCGAAAGCAAGGAACAGGATCAGGAAAACAGACAGAAACAATAAAACAAACGATTAGAAAACTTATCGTGATTTGATCGAGTCGCCTTAGGAAGTCTGTCCTAAGAGAAAATATTGCCCCCAATTGGTGCAACTCAGGTACAGGCAAATTTCTCCGAGGATAAAACGATCACGGATTACGTACTCACAAAGAAGACACAAGTAGGTAATCACCGGCGGTCCTATCTCAGTCGCCTTGAATCTCACGAACTAATCTCTATGAACGGGAGTAATTTAGCAATGAATTAAAGCAAGAGAATTGTGTTTCTCTTCAATATTTCATGTACCAAAACGGCTGGGAGGAAGAGAGTATTTATACATAAGGTAAACTAGGGTTTTAGGGCTTAAAAAGACCTAAAACTGATCCAATTCGGCCCAGGAAAAACACCAGAAACGACGTCAGCGCGGCCGCCCTCGAGGCTTGCGCGACCGCGCTAACCTCCAGCAATATTTGGAGAACTCTCGGCCCTTAAGCGCGGCCGCCCTAGGCCTAAGCGCGGCCGCTCTCCATGGCAGAAACTCCAACTTGTTTTTCCCTTGGCCAAAAATCAGTTCAAGTCCAAGACACTCCAAGGTCATGGATCTATGAACTTCATACCACATATACTAAATATTCCAACAATCCCCCACAAGTTCATAGAAATATGACGTGTACAGATTGTCCATTGCCATGCTTTCAATAATGGTACCTTCCGGCTTGAACCACTATCTATGTTATCCAACCTTGCAAACCTCCGAGGACCGGATGAGCAGATTGTCTTGAATCGATGCCTTTGGATGTAGAGGCCTTTCTTTGGTAACAAACACGACAAAAGCTATGATAGGCCCTCTATCGAACACTTCGACGCTTATAAGCCATACGTCCCGATCCTCTATCATGAGTGCTTTCGAGGAATAACCCAAATTCCTCTAGTTGCGGCCAACAACAACACTCACTTAGCTAGGCATCTCGAGAAGATGTCTTTGCTAGCATCTTGTCTAAAAGACTTGATCCCATTCAAAGTTCCAAACTTTTACTTTATTAGCAAAGAACGAGCACCTCTAGCTATTCGGGGGATAGACTCGGGCATGTAACATGTCAATCTATTATTAGGTGCTCCGACTCACCCCACAACTTGTTATTACCACATTGAATCTCCTTTGTGGGATCTCCACTGTAGATTGGGTTGCAGCTGCGTTTGAATCGAGACAGGGTTCAGACCCATCCCCAACCTAGATTTTTGAACTAGAGCAAATTCTAGCCCTTTGGTTAAAGGATCAGCTGTGTTATCCTTGGTACCAACATAATCAACAGCTATCACCTTCCGAGCCACAAGATCCCTTATAGATTTTAATCTAATTTGGATGTGTCTCCTAGTTTTACAGTTGTACTTGACACTTTTCGGTTTCTCGGTGTGGCGGTGTTGTCACAATGTACGGAGATAACAGGCGTGGGCTTGCGACCGTGGCAACTCGGGCATAAGTCCTCGAAGCCATTCGGCTTCCAATCCGGTAGTGTCGAAGCGGCAACTAATTCGGCCTCAAATGTAGACCTAGACAACGAGTTTGTTTGGTCGACCTCCAGCGACCGCAGCCTCCGCCTAAGGTGAAAACATACCCCGTACGGCCCGTAACTCCCGGAGTTATAGGCAATCCAAATGCGCATCACTATATCCTTCAAGAACAGAAGGATATTTTCCGTAATGCAGCCCAAGGGAAATCGTTCCCTTCAAGTACTTGAGAACTCTATCAAGAGCTTCCCAATGTGCTTTGCTTGGACATTGAGTATACCTAGCCAACCTAGTAACCGAATAGGATATATCCGGTCTAGTACAATTGGCAAGATACATCAAACTTCCAATAATTTGAGAATATCTCAATCGAGCCATCGGTACTCCACTTTCATTCTTAGTAAGTGCGGTGAAGGATCATATGGAGTCTTAGCTACTTTGCAATTCTTATAACCAAATTTCTCAATTACACTTTCAAAGATAACGAGATTCAAGCGATATGGTTATGCCACTAGTTGAACGAGTCAACTTAAGGCCAAGAATCACACTAGCTACTCCCATATCCTTCATCTCAAACTTACTTTTCAAGAATTCCTTAGTAGTATTAATTATCCTCATATCCGTTCCAAACAATGAGAATATCATCGACATATAGACATAAGACAATACTACTATCACCAATACTCTTGCTATAAACACACTTATCAAACTCATTAGTAACAAAGCCAAACGATGAGACAATTTTATCAAATTTCTCACGCCATCGCTAGGGGCTTGTTTGAGTCCATACAAGGACTTAACAAGTTTACAAACCTTTCTCTCATTGCCAGAGGCCTCAAAACCTTCAAGTTGATCCATATAAATTTCTTCCTATAGATCGCCATGCAAGAAAGCGGTCTTAACATCCATCTGATGGATAAGAAGATCATATACAGAGGCCAATGCGATAAGCATTCGGATTGTAGTCATTCTAGCAACTGGCGAATAGGTATCGAAATAGTCTATTCCCTCCAATTGCTTGAATCCCTTAGCCACTAACCTAGCCTTAAACTTGTCAACGGTTCCATCCGGTTTCAGTTTCCTTTTGAAGACCCACTTACATCCTATCGTGCTACAACCAGGAGGGAGATCGACCAATTCCCATGTCCCATTAGAGACAATAGAATCCATCTCACTCTTAACAACATCCTTCCACTGCTTGGCATCAGAAGTAGCCATAACAGCTTTGAAGGTTAGAGGATCACCCTCGACATTGTAAGTGATGAAATCACTTCCAAAATCCTTGGTGGTCCTTGCCCTTTTGCTCCTTCTTGGTTCAATCTCATCGTCAGAATGAGTTGCACTGAAATCAACCCCCACATTTGTCAGCTCCTCTACTTGAGCAGGAATGGAATTAGTGGTTGGGTTAGATTCGTTAGGAAGTCCGTCCTTCGTAGGAAACACATCTTCAAAGAATGTTGCATCACGTAACTCAACTATAGAGTTCACATCTATGCCAGAAATTTCAGATTTTATAATAAGAAATCTCAATGCATAACTTGTTTCAGAATAACCTATAAAGATAGCATCAACAGTTTTAGGTCCAAGCTTTTTCCTTTTATGTGCGGGTACAAGTACCTTTGCAAAGCACCCCCACACTTTTAAGTGTTTCAAGCTAGCCTGTCGACCTTTCCAAAGTTCAAACGGACTTTCCTTTCTATGTTTAGGAGGGACTCTATTCAGAATATGGCAAGCCGTATTCAAAGCCTCTCCCCACATATATTTGGGCAGTCCAGAACTTATGAGTAAACTATTAATCATATCAGTAAGGGTTCTATTCTTACGTTCAGCAATACCATTTGATTGAGGGGTGTAGGGAGGAGTCTCTTCATGTACTATTCCGTTTTCTTGGCAATAGTACATGAAGGGGTTCGACTCATATTCACCTCCTCTATCAGACCTTAACCGTTTAAGTTTCTTGCCGGTTTGTGTTTCTGCTTCATTCTTAAATATAATGAATTTATCTAATGCTTCATCCTTAGAATTAAGCAGATAGACATAACAGTATTTACTAGCATCATCAATAAAGGTGAGAAAGTATTTCTTTTTATCTTTGGTCAACACGCCATTAAATTCACAAATATCAGTATGAACTAAATCTAGAATTTCAGAATTTCTCACAACCGACTTAAACGGACCTTTTGTAGATTTAGCTTCAACACATACATGACACTTAGAATTCTTATCAATAGCATGTTTAGGAATAATATCTAAATTCATCATTCTTTTCACAGAATCATAGTTAATATGTCCTAAACGACCATGCCAAACATTTGAAGATTCAATGGAATAAGAAACAGGATAATCAATAGAACTAAAATTATTGTGCGAACAAACATCAGTTTCAACTCTAATTTTAAATAAACCATCCGAGGAATAACCTTTCCCTACAAAACTATCAGAATCCAAAATTATGACCTTATTACATTTAAATGAAATCTCAAATCCTTCCCTAACTAGACTAGAACCACTAATAATGTTGCGACGAATATCAGGAACGTGATACACTCGATGCAAGGTAAGAATGCGCCCATTAGGAAACTTCAGTCCACGCGTCCGATCCCAAGCACCTTTGCGGCACTAGAGTTCCCCATCGTCACCGATCTACCACGCTCAGCCGGGTAAGACACAAATAGCAATTTATCGCACAAACGTGCACATTTGCCCCGGTGTCAACTAGCCACTCGTTGGGTTCATAGACAAGAAGATTTCGGGATAAGAAGTTACATACTTTGTAACATTGCAGTCGAGCGTCAACTCCGGGTGCGTCGAGTCGGGATCATCATAATCCTTCGGACCCAACACCACGTTGACAGCGGGATGGTCATCGGCAGAGCCTTGTGGTCCTTTTCCTTTCTTGGACGGGCGGTCCCTAGAAAAGTGTCCACCTTCTCCACAATTCCAGCAGTTCTGTTTTGCTTTTGGCTTTCTAAAGTTATTTTTCTTAACCTTAAGTTTATCATGGTTTTCTTTATCCTTAGAGTGAGTTTTCACACCTTTTCCTTTAAACTTGCTTTTACCAGTTACCATATTAGCAGCAGCCTTCCACAGCTACGCTAGGTTGGTTACCATTATGCACCTCCTGAATCGCAATTGCATTCATCAACTCATTGAGTGCCAGGCTTCCGGTACGATGCTTGAGGGTCATACCGAATTTCCCCAAGATCGAGGAAACTTCTCAATAATAGCCATGACAATAACTTGTCCTAAGTCCCATGTCAGCATCCTTGAGTGACTACAAAATGATTTGGAGTTCGTGCACTCGGTCGGTAACCGACTTTCCCTCACTCATGTGATAATTCAGAACTTTCCCACTTGGTACTTTTCCACACCGGAGTCATCGGTGCCGTACTTCGTGGAAAGCGATTCCCACATGACGCAAAGAAACAGAGGAGCAGAGCAATAAACATCAAAGAGTGCATTCGACAAAGCCGACGTAATGCATCCTCGAACAACATCATCCTCGCTTCCTTCCACAGCTTTAACAGCCAGCCCACACTAATCGGATCATCGCCATTCGTAGCGGGACATTTGGATGACAAAGATACTGCATGCCCTTAATTGACAAACTGGATCTTCATGCGTTCGGACCAACGCTTGAAGTTCTTGCCACCGAACTTCTCCTAAGATCGGAGGTGTCAACTAGGGACTTAAAGGGAGAGCTAGAGGAACTACCAGACATGATCAAATAAAACTATTTTCTCTTAGACCGTTGGAAATTAAATTATAGCACCACGTATTAAATAGACAATTTAATCAACAATAGGGATTTATTGATCAAGTCAAACGTACCAATTAAGCCAATAGCAAAACCGAAAGCCAAGGAACAGGATCAGAAAAAACAGACAGAAACAATAAAACAAACGATTAGAAAACTTATCGTGATTTGATCGAGTCGCCTTAGGAAGACTGTCCTAAGAGAAAATATTGCCCCCAATTGGTGCAACTCAGGTACATGCAAATTTCTCCGAGGATAAAACGATCACGGATTACGTACTACAAAGCAAAGACACTGTGTAGGTAATCACCGGCGGTCCTATCTCAGTCGCCTTGAATCTCACGAACTAATCTCTATGAACGGGAGTAATTTAGCAATGAATTAAAGCAAGAGAATTGTGTTTCTCTTCAATATTTCATGTACCAAAACGGCTGGGAGGAAGAGAGTATTTATACATATGGTAAACTAGGGTTTTAGGGCTTAAAAAGACCTAAAACTGATCCAATTCGGCCCAGGAAAAACACCAGAAACGACGTCAGCGTGGCCGCCCTCGAGGCTTGCGCGACCGCGCTAACCTCCAGCAATATTTGGAGAACTCTCGGCCCTTAAGCGCGGCCGCCCTAGGCCTAAGCGCGGCCGCTCTCCATTGCAGAAACTCCAACGTGTTTTTCCCTTGGCCAAAAATCAGTTCAAGTCCAAGACACTCCAAGGTCATGGATCTATGAACTTCATACCACATATACTAAATATTCCAACAAATATAGTACTCGGACTAACATATTTTATTGACTCCAAAGCATTTATGCTATTTAAATATCATGAATTCCAAGTTTGGTTTTCAAAAGGAGGCTTTTCGAATAAAACCTCTCAAAAGTATAACTCTCTGTATGGAATAGAGGGACTTCAATCTTTTCGTTGTATATTTATTGATTCCTACAACCTAATTTAGATAAATTACAAATCTTCGTTATATCCTAACCTGAATTTCTATTGTTATAACTATTTCAAAATTAATCTAGAACTATGGTTGAACATGTTAACGTCTTAGGATCCATATCATGGGCCTGGTCAAGCAATGGGCCTCTCTTTCTCTGTACCAGAAGGCATCAAAGTGCCATCAAGTTTGGTAAACATTTACAAGGAACTAAAGCAAGATTTGAACTGTTCAATACCATCTCATGGGAATTTAGAAAGATGGGCTGTACAGGTAACTTCTTTCATCGCTTATTATTACTATATATCTTTCTCTCAACATCCTAGCAAATTAGCTACCTTCTAAATTTGTTCTTGCTTTTTTATGCTGTTTGTTATCCTGCAAATCTTGATTATCTTTTACCTGGACATAAGTAGCAATTGTTAGAGCCAGTTTTTTAATACAATATAGAAAACAATAGCATATTCATATCTAGCTCTTGAAGTTACAAGATGTTTATATGATGTGATTGGATGTATCACCGGGAAAAAGTGTAGCTCAACTGTGCATTATGCATATTGTTGTCCATCTGTACTTTAGAGAATGTTGACTTGTACAACCTAGATTATGTATGCCCATTTATATTTTTTTTTCCAAAATGACTATTATGATCCTTGAAATTGATATGTAAAACCATCCACCAAGCTTGATATAAATTCCATATTAAATTATTGTTCCCCACCTTAAAACCGGCCACAATTGCCTGACATTATAAGTTTCTTAATATACTACATCGATAGAATTCAGGACTTCTCTGCTACAAGCTTCCAGAAGAATTATAGAGGTGTTTAAATCCTCTGATGCTTAGACTCTTCAATTTTTGCCTAAGTACTCGTGTCCATAGGATAGGACATGGGTGTGGGTGTGGCTATTTAACACTACATTTGGTGTAAAAACTTGAAATTTTGAAGGATCCGACATTCGGATCCATACCCGGGTCAGACACTTGTACCCAAGTCCGAGCATCATAGTTTAAATCCCATTTATATAAGTCCATAAGTTTCCAAGCTCTTGATTGGAAGAATAAGCTCAATCTAAAATCTGCAACCGTGTGTTATAGCAGGGTTTTCTCATCTCACCCCTTTCAGCAAAATGAAAAAATAATTATATCAGAGTTTCATCGGCAGTCTTATTCAAGCCAATCAGACGACTTTATTGGATTCTTCATGACTAGCCAGAGTTTGGACTTCTGGCTGAGTCGGCAAAATTTCAGTGACTCAGTTATGGATTTTGAGGGTTCCGATCCACAATGAAGTGCCGAGTCAATAGATTAGCAATCCAAGACTAACTAGTCATTCACAGCGAAAACTCGGTAATATCACCAATAATTTTGTCAACGTGGCAAAGTTACCTAGTTGATTCCAAGAAAGCAAGCAAATTGAGGGAATTGAACCCTGTCTTAGCAGTTGTGTTGTTTGTGAACGAGGGACATATTTATGCCTTAAAAATAGAAATGGAACCTCATTGAATTTGAAGAATGGAAGCCACATTTCTGATTTGACAAGACAGGATGAATGTATCACTGAGAAGAAAGCAAAGAAATAGAAAGGCGTAACCATTATGCTAAATTCTGTAGGAGTGAATAGCGCATAAGTAGGTGAATCCAGTAGCTATACTTTTTGAGAGTAGAGCTGAACTCTAAATCATTTCAGAAACACACACACACACATATATATCCTATATTCGTATTTTTATTTCCTTTATATTATGTCAATTTTGCTCAAAAAGTTTGGTTCTTGGCATATTGGATAGGAGTTCTAATTTCAATAGGTTTACCCTCGAATATAATATTTTTTGTAGTCCAAAACAATCACCTTGCCTTCTTATAACTTTTGCTAACTTTAGGAAGTCTTTTTTTTTTTTTTTGTGATGAAGATTAAAGATGTCCAGTCAGGTTCAGAGAACAACGTATCTTTTTGAGACTGAATTTATGCCATTAAGAGGTGGAACCACCAATTATATCAAATCTGACATATTCAGGATCACCACTCAATAGATCAAGGGTAACAGATGCGCAATCTAATCTGATAGATGCAATCGAAGCTTTGATCATTTTGTGCTGAAACACCGCCAATTCATCTGCTTGTGTTTCCATATTGAAATGTTTTTTTTCTTTCTTTCTTTTTTTGTTCTGCGTAGAAAAAAAATACTCAATTCCGTTCTCTTTTCATTTTCCTTATAGTGTTGTCAACAGATCGTTTTTTCTGCTAAATTTATATTTGAAGCTTGAATACATTCAGTTTCAATGGCATGTAAAATTTGCTGCATTGTTGTTACATCATTATTCTGACATCAGCAATATGCCATTCAGGGTGTTCTGTTGCTCAATGCTGTTCTTACTGGTAAGATACCACATCCTCGTCTTTATCGGCAGCATCATGATTCATGAACTTGTTCCTTTTGATAGAATATTGTGCAAAATGTCAGTAATCCATCCCTATCCCCAAACATGATGATCAAGGTTCCAGGCCTGCTTATGTACTGGTTCTAGTGGACTCACTTTAGACTACTTTGAGTGACAAATGTCAACAGGAAGATACTCGTGGTTTCTTATTTTTCATTTTAGACTTCAACATTAACTTGCTATTGCATTGTTTTGGGCCCCGTATCATCAAGTTTCTGGCCACGCCACTAAATATGGGGCAACCATAGTGAACTACTCCCTCCGTCCCATACCTACGTGCACACTTTCCATTTTGGGCGTCCCAAACCTACGTGCACATTTCCTAAAATGGAAAGGAATCTTTACTATTCCCTCCACTCATTCTCTCTCCTACATTATTTTAATACTCACAACACCATTATAATTTACTATTCCCTCCACTCATTCTCTCTCCTATTTTATTTTCACACTCACAACACTTTCAATATAATACTCTCTCCTTAATTTACGTGAAAAGTCAAACTAGGCACCAAGGTCCGGGACGGAGGGAGTATATAGTAAAGGGGCCTGTTGATAAGGGATTGGATGGCTTCTTTTTCAGTGAGCGCTTTGCTTATTTCACCATTATCTTCAACTTTTCCCTTTTACATTGGGCTAGGTGGACGCCCTTGCACTCCTCTGAAGTGTGATGTCTCCCTTTGGAGATTTGTTATAGTCAAGGAAATAATACTTATAATCAAGGAAAGAACACTGATACGCTTGAATTAAGTCCATGTGGCTAAGTTTGCCTCTTTCTTTGTTACTCTATTTTTTTTTTCTGTGTAGAGATGTGCAGTAGCTATTTTCACTCATCTCAAATGAAAAATATATATCCAAGAGTGTCTTTCCTTTGAGTTGATCATATACCCCCGGTTCCTGAACTCTCATGCTTTGACTTATATGCTTAATTCAATTGAACTTTTACCACAATTTGTAATAATGTCATTATCCTTGTGAAATTTTAAAAATTGTTATGAATAGTATTTTGGCATATCACCCTTTTGACACATTGTACTACAAGGAAGCTCTGGTATTAACCATTCATATATTTTTTTAGCAGTATTAACTATTCTACTATATATACATATTCAATTTTACCTTACCCCCTAACAACATCCCAAAAAGTTAGTTTTCATCAATAAAACTTAACAAAGCTAACAAAAAATTGCCAAAATCAACAACATCTAAAAAGTTATATGTTTGTTGGCCGAACTGAGTGAGTTGATTGGAGAAGAGGGTCGGAGGGTGTTGTTTGAGCTTGGTGAACGTTGGTGGTGCTTGGTTCCGGACTTGGTGTGGTGGGGAATTTAACTTTTGGATGTCGTCAGTTTTTGGCAAATTCTCATTAATTTTATTTAGTTTTATTAATAAAAACTAACTTTTTTGGATGTCGTTAGGCTGTAAGTTTAAATTAAATTGAATGTGTTTACCTCGCCTACCCGTATCTGAACCTCGTATTTAGGTCTTGTTGAAAATCGTCCACCGGGGTAAACCAAGGAGTTCGAGCATCATAGACTCATAGCATTTACTCCCTCCATCCCACTTGAAATAAGATTTTTTTGAATGACACAGGGATTAAGGAAAAGTGTTAGTGGAGTAGGTGTTGTGAGTATGAAAAATGGGGTAGGAGAGAAAAAGTGGAGTAGGGAATAGTAAGTGGAAAGTTGTTGTGAATGTTAATTAGGTCCCATTGAACAAAACATTTCCATTTTGGGTTTGTCCTATTTCGAGTGGGACACCCAAAATGGAAAAATGTCCTAATTCGAGTGGGATGGAGGGAGTATATAGTATGAGAATTAAAACTGCTAAAACACTTGGATGGTTAAAACCGGAGCTTCCTACGGTGGGTCATAAAGGTGATAGGCCTATTGTTTTTAGTGGTGCCTAACAATTTTTAGAATATCATAATTAATTTTTTCCTACTTTTTTTTTTGTCCGATAGAGTTGTTTATGATAGTAAAAGTAGGAAATTTTTTTTATTGGGACCAAGGGAGTATTAATTTGTAACTCCTACTTGTCTCTAAAGCAGCAAAAATTGAATTTGTTTTCCCCCTGGCTTTGAACTTCCTAATATCTCTATCGTCTTACTTTCTCTCCAGTTAGGCAGCATCAAGCAAATTCTCATGCAAAGAGAGGGTGGGAGCAATTTACTGATTCTGTCATTCAGTTGATCTCAAAGAAGAAAAAAGGTGTTGTGTTTCTTCTTTGGGGAAATTATGCACAAGCAAAGTCCAGGTATGTATGTTAATTTGGAGAAGTTCATAGGTGACAGCAGTGGTATTTTTTAATCCCGATATCATTCATAATTCTTGTCTTTATCCACATGATTTTTTCGGACAATTGTTTCTGCTAAAATAGTTCTTGATAATTTTTTCTAAGCTTCAAGAGAATGCTAGCGATAGAACTTCTGAAATAGAACATGTTCTTTTAATTAGAGCAACTAATGCTTCTCCCATTGTCACAATAAGGTTAATAATTTATTCTTGTCCAAAAATATAATATTAAGTAGTTTTAAAAATACTTGTCACTGAACACATGTTGGTTAGCCAGTCTTGGACTCTTGTGACTCCTACATGCAGCTAACGAGGTCCTAAGCAAACTATTTCAGATTTTAAATGGGACTGGGATGCTGTTATTGTGTAGCTTTTTCTTGGTGTTTCTTTTTTTTTTTTACTTTCTTTTCGGTTTGATGGATTCCTTGTCCATCTGATTGTAAACTCTTTCCTATCTAATACACTCCCTCCATCCCATAAAGATGTGTTGGGATGTGGAGTCAAAACCATGGATAAAGAAATTTGAACCGCGGTCGGAGGAGTTGGTGAGATCAAGGAGGATTCTTCTGCAGCAGATTTGTTTCCTATTTTGATTAGATCTCCTCTTGCATTGGTGATTCCTTTTGGTAGTAATATTTGGAAGGACTTGTGAAGAAAGAAGATTACTTTCTTGAGTAGGAATCCTTTTATTACTAGGATTTGATTTATTGTTCCCTATAAATACATGTGATAGCCTAGAGACAAATTGTAACATCTGAAAATATTAGAGAGAATATTTTGGCTTGGTAGCGCCCCCGGACGTAGTTGTTGTTGCAACGAACCGGGTTAACAATTCTTGTGTGTTCCTTTGTGTGTGATTTATTTTTCGTGTGTGTTACATCTTATTATTCCTCCTAGCTCGGTCCGTTTTCCGCTGCGTGGGCGTGATTTTCACAACAACTGGTATCAGAGCTCTTGGTTTTGTCGAATCATTGCTTGGGGTGTCTTTTGCTTTATGGATTTCTTGGGAGCTTTGGAGGATGGGAATAAGGTGGTGTTGATCGAAAAGTTTGATGGGACGGATTTCAATTTTTGGAAGACGCAGATTGAGGATGTTTTGTGGAACAAGGATTTGTATCTACCATTAAAAGAAAAGCCGGATGACATAGAGGAAGCAAAATTCGAAATCTTGGATCGGAAAGCGTTAGGGCTTGTTAGGCGAAACGTTGACCAAGGATGTCGCGAAGAATGTTTTGGAGGCGAAGACTACCGTGGAGATGTTACGGATGTTGGCGAGCATGTACGAGGCACCATCGGCGGCGAATAAAGCTCATCTAATGAGGAAGGCATTGAACGTAAGGATGGTGGAGGGCATGTCGGCAGCAAGCATATAAGTGAATTCAAATCTCTGCGACCCAACCGTCTTCCGTGGCCGTTACTCTTGATGATGAGGTGCTAGCGTTGATTTTACTTTCTTCTTTGCCGGAAAGTTTGGGATACGATCGCGATAGCGCTTAACGTCTCAACAAAAAAGTGAAGTTGAAGTTCATGATGTCGTTGATGTGATTCTTGGCGAAGAAATTCGTAGGAAGAGCAGGAGTGGGACATCGGGGCTAGCACTAAATGTCGGTGAAAAGAGTAAGGGTGGCGAAGGTGATTACTTGCTACGATTGTGGGGAGAAGGGGCACTTTAGGAGAAGTTGTCCGAGCGGTCGAGCAGAGCGGAGCGAAGGAATTGAATGTTGCTGAAGAGATGGCGGACGTATTAATCTTGGGTGGGAGCAGTTCAACGGATTCGTGGGTTTTGGATTCGGGCTCGACATTTCATTCGTGCACTAGTGCAGAAAGGATGGAGCAGTACATTCCGGGTGATTTTGGGGTTGTTCGTTTGGGACAATAATCATCGTCAAGGTCATAGAAAGGGGGTAGTTCGGGTAAAGCAACGGATGTGGATCAAGCTTGCGGCCACGTGACGTGCGACATATTCCGGATTTGAAGAGGAACTTGATTTCCATAAGGCAACTTGATAAGGAGGGTTGTGTGGTGACCTTCGGTTGTGGGACGTGGAAGGTAAACCGCGGAGCTAGCTTGGTGGCTCGTGGCGGCGTGGAAAATATGTTGTATACCACATACGGCATGAGTCGCCGTTGGGGGAAACGAAGGCGAATCCCAATGATGAATGGTGGTGGCCGAGATCGCCATGGTGGGAGAAATTTCACTAAACGGTATGTTGATAGAAAATTGGGTAATGAAGTCGGCCGACGCGGAGCCAATTTGGTCAACATGGGAGCGAGATCTAGAACGGTGATGCGATGGGTTCACGAAAGAACACACAAAGGTTCCAAGCTTGTGATTGTGTGGGGCACGTGGATTCGCGCCTGCTCAGATCGATAGTTAGCAAGCAAGTGAGCGGGGATGTGCAGGGAGGATCATTCGGAATGAAGACTCGGAGCATGGTAGAACCGACAGTTATGTTGAAGCGTTGCTCAGCTTCAATTCACTTGGATAACTAGACAAGAGGCCGGGCGCTACCAACGCAATAGCTGGCCACTGAAATTTGTTTCAAGAAGAGGTATCATGGATGGTTTGTCTCCAGGTGGGAGATTGTTGGGATGTGGAGTCAAAACCATGGATAAAGAAATTTGAACCGCGGTCGGAGGAGTTGGTGAGATCAAGGAGGATTCTTCTGCAGCAGATTTGTTTCCTATTTTGATTAGATCTCCTCTTGCATTGGTGATTCCTTTTGGTAGTAATATTTGGAAGGACTTGTGAAGAAAGAAGATTACTTTCTTGAGTAGGAATCCTTTTATTACTAGGATTTGATTTATTGTTCCCTATAAATACATGTGATAGCCTAGAGACAAATTGTAACATCTGAAAATATTAGAGAGAATATTTTGGCTTGGTAGCGCCCCCGGACGTAGTTGTTGTTGCAACGAACCGGGTTAACAATTCTTGTGTGTTCCTTTGTGTGTGATTTATTTTTCGTGTGTGTTACATCTTATTATTCCTCCTAGCTCGGTCCGTTTTCCGCTGCGTGGGCGTGATTTTCACAACAAGATGTTCCCATTTGCCATTTTTGTTGTCCCATTTCCAAAATTGTTAGGTTAAAATCATTGAAATTCCAAAATTGCCAACCAAGAAAAAAGTGGGAGAGAGGAGGATGAGAGTCAATCAAGGAAAAAGAGGGAGTAATGTAGTAATAAGTAAACCTCATTAAGGTTAGTGATGAAAATGCGAATTGCTTGAATGAGTTTTATCCATTTCTTTACACTTGGGAAACTATCATTTGGTTTCATAACTGATTTTAATTATAACCAAATCTTTTCTCTTATAAATTTAAAACTATTGCTACTTAAGTAAAACCTGCTTTACTCGTGTGTTTCCGTCCTTCATACCACTAAAATATTTTGTGATTTAATCATAGAGGATATGTTATTCAGTAATAATATCACTTCATTCACTTGTCCCAAGATGATTTTTTATTGATAAAGATATCTTGAAAGAGGTGGTTATTTTAAGCTAGAATATTGAAAGTTATTAGGTGCTTATGTTCAAGATCCTGTACACAGGTTGATAGATGAAACAAAGCACCATATTCTGAAAGCAGCTCATCCCTCTGGTTTGTCTGCACACAGAGGGTTCTTTGGATGCAGGTTTGTCTCTTATTTTGTGATTAAGAGAATTAATGTATCTATATCTAAGTTAATATTTGTATCATTTAAGTAAAAAAATTATACTCCCTCTGTCCCGGAAAGTTTGTCCCATTTTGACTTTCATGGTCAACTCAATCAAACTTTGACCATAATTTAAAACCTAATTATGCTTATGCAATTTTAAAATTATTATTGATAGTATTCATAATAGTGAATCAATAACAATTTTTAGAACTGCACAAAGATAGCTAGATTTTCATATAGTTGTGGTCAAAGTTTCATTGAGTTGACCATGCAAGTTAAATTGAGACAAACTTTCCGGGACAGAGGGAGTATTATACTGCAATATTCCTTTTCAATAGTACTATCATTTGAAACTCGAATGATGTCAGTTTATGTAGAACAAAGTTTATGCATGACCTTCTTCTATGTGCATACTAAGTTTATAATATTCCCTTACTAGTCTCTCCATCAATTTCTTCTTAGCTTTCCTGTGGTGTCGAAAGTTAGGTCAGCTTAAACTGGTTCTACGCCTACTATAATTTGTGGTCTAAACAGTACTTCCTTTGTCCTAAATGAGAGTGTCCATATCCATTCTTTAAGGAAACTAAGTGGACTTTTTAGCACTGTTAGGTGAACACAGGCATTTACACCCTTACCTTAGTGATCATAGTATGTCACTGGAAGTGTAAATCAGGGTTTATAAATGTGAATTTGGTGACTTCACCAAAAAATGGACAAGCATTTGGGACGGAGGGAGTACTATTTGTCACCTACTTATTTCTTTTGGTCTAATTACTCTTTAGTGCAAGTACTACACTTGCTTGGTTTAACCGTATAAGTAGTTGCAGTCTATCTCTCGAAATATTATTTGACCGTAAATATTTTGGATATCCATCTAAAAATTCCAATCAACTTCTGTGTCATATTCGCATACTGTCACGGCTTTCTTGCTTGGACATTCATTTAGGGACGGAGGGAGTATATGTGAAAAGATTGTGGTGAAGTCATATGGAGAATGATTGAAACATTCTTGTTTTAGGCTAGGACAGCAAACAATAGCAACTGTCACGGCTTTCTTGTGGTAGTCATTGCGAACATCTCTCCTTTTCTCTTAGCGTGCACAGTTTGCTTTAATTACTCCGTATTTCATTTGCAGGCATTTTTCTCGTACCAACCAGATATTGGAGAAAGCTGGAGTATCTCCAATTGAGTGGCAACTATAACACCGAATGAAGTTGTTTTTGTTGTAAGTTCATCTTTTGGTCTTCTAACAAGGCATGACGGAAGGGAGCAGCTACAAGGCGATTTCGTCTTTTTCAGTGATCCTAATGTATGAACAAGTGAGAAATGCTATGTGTATAGAATTTATTAAATGTGCTCTGAGGCGTTGTATTGTACAACACCATGCATAAGGTGTTGTGCTGTATAATACCGTAAAGCACATTTCTTACTATTCTGTACACCGTTTTCAGTTACACATTTGTCCACTGATGTTTTGGATTTGCTAGCAGTAACTAACACTAATTTTGCAGCCTACTGGTTTTTATGCCAATTGCAATTCGGTAACATGTTATGGTCACTTTTGCAAATTGGTGTCTAAGATTGCAATTCAATTTTTAATATTTATATTTTTTTTTGTAAATTGATATAAGAACTAGCAATATATGTAAGCCGTTTGACGGAAATACATGCTATCAAATTGCAATCAAATGTTAATGCTAGGAATTGGGTTGCAACTATTAATATCAATGTACAACAAAATGGTAATGTTAGAAATTGGGCTGACTTTTTTTTTTTTTTCTTCCGAATGATCTAGATATGCAACGTATTGGGGTGTAATCCAAAGTCCCATATAGGCAATTGAGGAAATAATTGTCAGGTATATATGAGCGTTCACCCACTTCAGTAGTATGAGACCTTTTGGGGGTTACCAAAAAAACAAATCCGTGCGGTTTTGACCCAAAACAGATAATATCATACCAATGTGCAGAGTGGTGGCGGTGATCGCGGTCCCATCAATTGGTATCCGAGCCATAATTCGGATGGGTTCAACCAGGTGTACCGTGTGTGTGTGCGATTATGTGTGGGATTTCCCCTCGTGTGATAATGCGTATGGAGTCTTGCAATCGAAAGACATCTCGATGGTAGTTATCAGGCGAAGCGACCCTCGGAACATAGCGACGGTTGTTACAAACTTTCGTTGGATGTGGGCCAGAGAGCAGAGCAGACTTAGGGATGGCAACGGGCCGGGTTTGGCCAAACCCGACCCGCCACTCGACCCGCCAAAATAAACAAAGATACCAAACTCGCTCGACCCGGACAAAATGTTGCTATCATTTTTTGGGCTTTGGTCCAAATATTCTCATTAGCTTAAACCCAACAAAAGAATCATTTTAATATAACAACAGTGTAATTAGGGATATGTGGAGAGATACAAGGTGAATCAACATATAAGGTTAATATGTGGGTCGGGCCGGAAAGGATAACCAAACCCGGACCCAAACCCGTCGAATTTTGGAAAGTTGTTACCAAACCCGCCATGCTCGGGCCGGAATGATTCGGAAACGGGTCGGATTCGGAGAAATTGTCATCCCTAGACACTGCGGACCATATCGGTGATCCTTGGTTCGAGGGGAACACATCGGTGTGGTCCTAGGTTTGAGGGTACACACACACACACACACACATACACACACACACACACACACACACATATATATACATATATATATACACATATATATATATATACATATGCACACACACACACACACACATATATATATATATATATATATATATATATATATATATATATATATATATATATATATATATATATATATATACATATATATATACATAGGAAGCTATTCAAATGAGAACCAAATTTATATGAGAACCATGAGAACTAAATCCAACCATTGGATTAAAAACACATCAATGCTCCAGATTAAAAAAAAAAAGATAGAGGCGGTGGCATTTTCGTAATTATTGTGAACTAAATAAATCCCACTCAAATTTCAAAATAAAATATCTCAATATCTATAAGTCGAAAAAAAAATTCGAAAACACTGATTTTTTTGTCTTGACGAGACGATTCAAACTAGATCCCTGAAGACAGGATTTTGAAAAAATAATATTGAACAACGTCTAATTTTTAAAACACTAGCTAATTAACTAGTGTTTTAAAACACTAGCTAATATTGAAAAAATAATCCCTGAAGACAGCTAGTGTTCACTAAGACAATACAGCTAGTGTTCACTAGCTAGTGTTCACTAAGACAATACAGCTAGTGTTCACTAATTAATTAGTGTTCACTAAGACAATACAACTAATGTTCATTAAGACAACACAACTAGTGTTCACTAAGACAACACAGCTAGTGTTCACTAAGACAACACAGCTAGTGTTCACTAAGATAACACAACTAGTGTTCACTAAGAAAATACAGCTATTGTTCACTAGCTAGTGTTCACTAAGACAATACAGCTAGTGTTCACTAATTAATTAGTGTTCACTAAGACAATACAACTAGTGTTCACGAAGACAACATAGATAGTGTTCACTAAGACAACACATCTAGTGTTCACTAAGACAACATAGCTAGTGTTCACTAAGACAACATAACTAGTTAACTTACAGCTAGTGTTCACTTACAGCTAGTGTTCACTAATTAATTTGTGTTCACTAAGACAACATAGCTAGTGTTCACTTACAGCTAGTGTTCACTTACAGCTAGTGTTCACTAATTAATTAGTGTTCACTAAGACAATACAACTAGTGTTCACTAAGACAACATAGCTAGTGTTCACTAAGACAACACAGCTAGTGTTCACTAAGACAACATAGCTAGTGTTCACTAAGACAACATAACTAGTTAAGTTAACTTACAGCTAGTGTTCACTTACAGCTAGTGTTCACTAATTAATTAGTGTTCACTAAGACAACATAGCTAGTGTTCACTTACAGCTAGTGTTCACTTACAGCTAGAGTTCACTAATTAATTAGTGTTCACTAAGACAATACAACTAGTGTTCACTAAGACAATATAGCTAGTGTTCACTAATACAACATAACTAGTTAAGTTAACTTACAGCTAGTGTTCACTTACAGCTAATGTTCACTAATTAATTAGTGTTCACTAAGACAACATAGCTAGTGTTCACTTACAACTAGTGTTCACTTACAGCTAGAGTTCACTAATTAATTAGTGTTCACTAAGACAATGCAACTAGTGTTCACTAAGACAACATAGCTAGCACTACAAGAGAAGGGGCTATTTACGGCGCTCATTTACGGCGGTGGACACGCGTCCGCCGTATATATCATATATATACGGCGGTTATATCTACCGCCTTATATAATTAATATATACGGCGGTCTAGACCGCCGTAAATAAGTAAATACGTATATTTCACATGAATACGTATGAGATCGAAGTTATATACGGCGGTTTATAAGTAGCCGCCGTATATAGTTAACTATTTACGGCGGTTTATACACGTCCGCCGTATATAGTTAACTATATACGGCGGTTTATACGCGTCCGCCGTAAATGTTATTAAATACCGGGAAACCAAAATTTCCTATTCAGTTTCGCGGTATCTCTCCCTCTCTTTCTCTCCTCCATAGCAGCAGCAGCAGCTAGGGCACGAACGAAGATCTCCATAGCTAGGGCACGAACGAAGATCTCTTTCTCTCCTCCAAATCAACAGGTTGGTATTTACTTTTAATTTTTTGGTTTTTATTGTTCTTGGTCTTGGTCTTACTTACTCAGTCTCTCTTTCTCTCCTCGCGTATCTCAGTCTCTCTTTCTCCTCCAGCCTGGGAAATTGAGCTTTGATTTCTTCAATCAACAACAATCAGGTATACATTTCTTTCCCCTTTTCTAATTTACTTTTAATTTCTGTATTTTTTTTGTTCCGGGTGTTGTGAGTTATTGTTGATGTTGTTGTTGTTGTTGTTGTTGTTGGTATTGCTTCATGATCAGTCTCTTTTTTGTTTTTTTTTTTTTTTTGATAACTGACATTGTGGGGTTTTTTTGATAACTGACATTGTGCTAAAACTTAAATTTATGATTTTGCGATTTTGTTCTATGTTCATGGCTCTAGATTGATTTTTGTAGCTGTTTGCATGTTCTTGAAATTGGGGTTTTGCGATTTTGGTGGGTAGCCTTGAGGAGGGTATGCTCCTGGTGGAGGCTGATCAGTCAAATAAGTATTTGGTGCATGATAAAATAAGCTTTGATCTTATATTACGTTGAAGATAATCACATGAAACATAAACTTAGTCATCACACACCCAAATATGTCAGTCATTATGAAAATTTGTCATCATATATATGACATGGGAATCTAATTATCTAATAATGGACACAAGGCAAGCATGTTTTAACAATAAGTCAATGCTCATATGGGCAAAACACTTGAACAAAAGTGTATTTGACATAAGATCCCTCAAATAAACAGGGTTCAGGGTTAAGCCAACCAGAAACATATCAAGGTAAAGGCTAATCTGTAAATAGGTGAGAAGAGCTTCTAACAAAAATATGTCCTGAAGCTGAATATCAGTCAAGCTTGAGCAATATTAGGCTACAAGGCACAGTCCACTGTAGGGCCAGCATCCAAGTTTAGACGCACATGTATACCAGGGAATATTCTCCATATACTTTAATCAGTAACCCGCTTCATCCATCCTCTCACTTTGTTAATCAAGGTAATGATGTCATACTTAAATCTCCTTGCTAAAACCTGATGATCACATAATGTTTGTTTCTCTACATTACTGAATCACAATATTATATATCATCTACAACTTTGAAGCTTCCCACAGTCACCTTCTTAACGTTAACCAAAGTAGACTACGAATATGCATTTAAATAATTATTTGGGATGAATTTTGAAAATAAAAAGCGTAAAAGAGATTTGGGATATTTCCCTATGAAGCTAGAAGGCTCTTTCCTTTCCATCCATCTGCATACAATTGCCAAATCTATGTATCTTGATTCTAGAAAGCTATGGATATAGGAAAAATCAATAATATCCTCCCACCGAGTACCGGGAAAAAACTTGCTGAAAGATAAAAATCAAACACTCTTTTTGGAGAATATGCCACTCATTCAGCAGGAAAGTATCTAATCTATAGGATATGTGCATATTAACTTGAGAAATCCATTGTCGAGGCAGATCCAATTACAATTACAGATTAACATATAAGTCCAAAATTTAAATAAAGATTAAATAGAAAAATTATAGTATAATTTAGAACATAGTCAAGGATTGTTACGGTACATAGCAAGAGAAAGAGGGGGCGGGGGTGAAAACAACTTGACAAACATAAAACTCAAAGAACCAACTAGATTAACATGAGGCGAATGAATGTTGTAATAGGGTTATACTATATCATGGGCCCAAATTCGACTAATAGGCTAGGCTCCAACAATGTATATTATCTATATCGAGCCAAAAGTTGTACATATTTAGACTATGTTTGTTTATGAGTTTATTTTTATTCTAAACTTTGTGTCTCTCGGTCTTATATATAGGTTGTATTTTAACGTTAAAAATATCAAGTCAAGTCATATATGGACAAAAGTTGGATTGATTTGGATAATCGAATTTCAAATGAGTATTTGTGCAGGGTTGACAACTTTCTCGATTTTGCATTCTCAAAAAAGTCTGTTGGTGTTAAAGAAATATATTGTCCTTGTAAAAAATGCGCAAATCGTTACCAAGAAGACCGTGCAACCGTGAGATCACATTGTATTGCAGTGGGATTTCAAAAAGATTACAAGAATTGGATTAGGCACGGGGAAGAGTACATTTCGGCGCGTAAGAATGATAATAATGATAGGACAACTAAAGATGGCATTGAAATTGAATTGGGCGTGCAAGATTGTATGAGGCGAATGGTACATGAAGGGATGGGTATGCCGGATAGTAACCGGCCCGGGAATTGAAGAAATCGTACAATCGGATGCATCCACCGCAAAGTTTCTTAGACTTTTGAGAGATGCTTGATCAAGCCTTGTGGGAAGGGTGTGATAAGTTTACGGTACTCTCATTTATTGTAGAACTTATGCACTTTGGAAGGCTAATTATCGAGTGACCGATAAGGGATTTACTTCTTTATTAAAAATTTTCATTAGGGCATTGCCTCAGTCAGCGAAAGTGCCAAGTTCCTATCGTGAGGCGTACAAGATGACGGCGGATTTGGGTTTTAGTTATAAATCGTGGGACGCGTGCATTAATCATTGTATGTTGTTTCGAAATGAAACTGAAAAACTTACTAAATGTGAAATTTGTGGAGCCTCTAGATGTAAGCAACAAGAAGAAGGGGGTAGCGGTGAAGGTGCGAAAACAAGTGGCAAGAATAAACTTCCCAAGCAGGTAGCGATGAAGAAAGTATGGTATTTTCCCTTAAAGCCAAGGTTGCGAAGGTTTTATTGGTCATATAAGATCGCGACACTCATGAGATGGCATGCCGAGAAAAGAATAGACGATGGTGTGCTGAGGCATCCTGCAGACTCTCGTGCGTGGAAGGAATTCGATGAACGTTATCCATTATTTTCAAGTGAAATTCGAAATGTTAGATTGGGATTAGCATCTGACGGATTTAATCCTTTCAGAACAATGACTATATCTCACAGTACTTGGCCGGTTGTGCTTATGCCATACAATCTTCCACCTTGGTTATGCATGAAACAACCATATTTCTTCTTTTCGGTGCTTACTAAAGGCCCAAAAGGGCCAGGCAACAAGATAAATGTGTATCTCAAACCGTTAATTGATGAGTTGAAGGAATTGTGGGAAGATGGTATATCAACTTATGATGCATCAAGGAGCGAGTTATTTACTTTACGAGCTTTACTATTATGGACAATAAATGAATTTCCTGCATATGCAATGTTGTCTGGATGGAGCACTAAAGGTGAATATGCTTGACCTTGTTGCAATGTGAGACCTCAAGCACGATGGTTGGAACATGGTGGCAAGTATTGTTATATTGGTCATCGACGCTTCTTTCCTAGGAGTCATGCTTTTCGTAAGGATAAAAGCTCTTTTGATGGTACTCATGAAGTGAGAGATAAGCCCAAGTTATTGTTTGGAACAAAATTGCTTAAACAAGTTAAAAATATGGAAAGCAGTATAAAATAGAAGATGTTATTAAAAAGAGAAAAATAGAAGAGGGTGAGAAGCAACAAGCCAAGTTGGAGAAAAGAAAGGTTCCTAAGTTGTGTCACAATTGGAAAAAGAGGAGTATCTTCTTTGAGTTGCCTTATTGGGCAAATAATCATGTTCGTCATAATCTTGATGTTATGCACATTGAAAAAAATGTGTGTGATAATGTGCTACATACTCTGTTAGGTGCTGCGGGAAATCAAAAGATAATGATAAAGCAAGAAAAGACCTAAAAGTGATGAACATTCGGAAACCATTGCATCTACAAAAGCTTCCATCGCAAAGATATTATGCCTCAGGCTCGGTTACAATGAGTAAGAAGCATAAAGACACATTCTTGAAAGTTCTAAAGGGAGTCAAAGTCACGATGGCTACTCGTCAAACATATCTCGTTGTGTACATCTAGAGGAAAGAGCTATTTGGGGTCTTAAGAGCCATGATAGTCATATTTTGCTCCAACAACTACTCCCTTTAGGCTGTTCGAAAAGCGTTGCCTACTTACATTGTAAAAGCCATCATTGAGTTGGCAAATTTCTTTAGGCAATTATCCTCAAAGGTGAATACACTTGCTGATCTCGAAAAGATACAAGATCGGATGGGCTGTCACACTATGTGCTCTCGAGAAAATATTCCCACCGGCTTTCTTTGATGTTATGGAGCACTTGCCGGTGCATTTAGCCGAGGAGGCCTTGCTAGCGAGCCCAATACAATTTCGTTGGATGTATCCGGTAGAGAGGTACATCCATATTAAATTTACTTTGAAAAAAGTTAAATTCCTTTTACATCTGCTTTAGCATAAGTAAATGTTTTTGTAGGTTTCTACTTACATTAAAATTATATGTTCGAAATCGAGCCCATCCCGAGGCCTCCATAGCTAAGGCAATTGTGGTGAAGAATGCATGACTTTTTGTACGCAATATTTGGATGACATTGAGACAAAGTCCAATCGTCCTAGAAGAAATGATGATGAAGGTGATGAGTTAGGCCGCTTTGTAGGAAAAGAAGAGGTAATTACCCTTGATTACATCACACAGTACAAGCGCATAGATATGTGCTTTTCAATACTTGAAGATGTTGAACAAATACCTAGAGTAAGTGATTCCTTACACGAGGCTTACATTCCTTATATCTTTTATATTTCAAATTAATACTTAATTCATATTTTCGATCTGCTCGAATGCATCGTGTACATTTGAGGAGACATTACCTCGTAATCAACGACATCTTATAGAGAAAGAACATAATGATAAGTTTGTTAGTGGTTTAAGGATTATGTAAGTATGAAACCACCTTCATATAATAGTTTCAATTTATCGTTTTAAATATTTTCTTATTAAATTTTGTTTTTTATAAAAGGTATGCACGACGAAAGATGTAGTGCTAGAAAGAATTACGAGTCTTGCATTGGGTCCTCATATGGATGCGAGGCGGTATAAGTCTTACATAATAAATGGTTTTCGATTTCGAGTGAAGGATGTCGATAGACGGAGGAAAACTCAAAATAGTGGAGTCATCTTTGAATGCAAGTGTGACAAGTTTTGCAAGCCGAAAGGATAATAATCCCATTGTAGGGGATGTTAACTTCTACGGGGAGTTGATTGAGATCCTTGAAATTCGTTATAGCAACTCAATAAGATTTGTATTGTTTAAATGTGATTGGGTTGATAACAGGACGAGCAAGATGGAAGATGAGCAAAAATTTACTCTTGTAAACTTCAATCACAAGTTGTATAAGGATAATCGAGTTGGTGATGAACCATTCATATTAGCATCTCAAGCTGAGCAAGTTTGGTATGTTAAAGATCCTATAGAAAGTGATTGGAAAGTTGTGATGAGGATTACGCCAAGAGATAGTTTTGACATATATTCAAATGATGATAAACAAGTTGCAAATTCGATTCCACAATTGGTACCATTTTGCTCACAAAATCTGGATGAAAATGTTGCTAACGAAGAAGCATCGTGGGTGCGAGAGGGAGTTGATGGGGTCGAGATTGAAACTACTAATATCAATGACCTAGATGTTGATATGGCCGATAATGATGATGTTGATATGGCCGATAATGATGATGATTAGTTTGAGTAGTATTTGTTTAGATCTTATTTGCTTACTATTTACTAAGACAATGTTATTACTTAAGTTTCATGTTTCAATCAAACTTGTTATTTTTGTATGGTTGAATATTAATATTGTTACTTCTATATAATATGTATTTGTTTAGGTCTTATTTCCTTTTCTAAATTTTATTATTGTTTCTTCTTTTAACACTAAAAGGGGATTTAAAACTTTTTTTTTTTTTTTAATGAAAACGATACTTGGTATATAGGTGGAAACCATTAACCTTCTGTATCGCTCCCTAACCGGGGCTTGGGATAAATTGTGGTCTAACAATCCCACGTACCGGTATCATTTTCTTTAAAAAATTGTTTGTTCACATTGATGTTCTTTGTTGTTGTTGTTCTGTTCTTTGTTATTGTTGTTGTTGTTATTCTTTTGTTACATTCTTCTTTGTTCCTGTTGTTGTTATTCTTTCTTTGTTGTTATTGTTATTCTTCTTCTTTGTTGTTATTGTTATTCTTCTTTGTTTTGTTGTTGTTGTTCTTCTTTGTTTTGTTGTTGTTATTCTTTGTTTTGTTGTTCTTTCTTTCTTTGTTGTTATTGTTATTGTTATTCTTTGTTGTTTTGTTGTTGTTGTTGTTGCTACTTCTATATCTACCTTGTTATAAGTCTCCTATATGTATGTATATTATATTATAGGTCTTATACCTATATAAATTTACAACTCATTTATGACTTGTAGTATTACAATTGTATATTGAAAGCATTGTTATTCTATAAGGCCATTTATAAGACCAATATATGGTCTTATACATGATACATAAGACCTATAATAAATTTATAGGTCTTATACATATATTATAAGATTGTTTTTTTGGGTCCTTTACTTGGTTTATCCAATTCTTGTGCTATAATTGAATTGTCATATGACAGATATGCCTCAAGGAAAAATTTATTACCAGTCGGGGCTCTAACCCTAAAGGAAGAGGGTTGGCAAAACCAACCGCCAAATGGGGTAAAGAGAGATTGATCATAATATGGAATAATTATGGTCAACCAGGTTGGTGGGGAAATGGCACAATTAGCTACTCGAGATAGGAATTTTTGCTAAAAATGGGGAACATTTCCCATTAACTAATGAGTGGTCTCGGATGAACCACGAGTGCATAAATAACGTATGGAATGACGTTACGGTAAGTTGTAATCCATATTTCTTACATAAATCTCTAGTACGTAGTCAAAAGTCTTATGATTCTCTAACAATTGTTTTTTTTTTTTTTTTTTGTTGAATTGTGTATATAGGAAAATACAAATGCTCCTCAGGAGTATTTCCCGGTTATAGCTCTTTCTCTCGCTAAAAGCGTGGCGTATTTGGAAATACAATATGAGACAAGCATATAATAAGTATTATATAGTTATGAATATTAATTACTCGGTTATGACTTTGTTATGAATATTGACTCGATTATGAATATTATTACTCGGTTGAAACTTGACATTATAAGATGTATGAATCGACGAAGACGCATTGGCTCACCCGCCCGTGGGTGCGTTGCGGATCAATGGGCTGCACTTGTTGCGATGGGGGGTACGCCCAAGGCTCGGGTATATTTCAAATTAATCTCAATCTATTATCGTGAATGTCTTATATAAGTAGTCAAATTAATACTAATATTATCTTTTTTTTCCGAAATATCGAAACAAATAAAGTGAATCGAGAAAAACAATCGTGCCTGAATAGGACCGGAAAAACGTCCCATCCCAAAGTCATCAAAGAGGTTTGTCATCGTTCAATTTAGTTCTCGAGTTGTCAATTCAATTAATGTTTCGTTTTGTATCGTATATAAATATATATTTTTTTTGTAAAATG